>JANLJB010001960.1:0-22221 GCA_026212285.1 Bursera cuneata | reverse complement strand
TTTGGACTTCTTCTGGTGATGAGTTTGAATTATTTTTCAATTTTTGTGATGATAAAGTTTGTGGTTTTATGAGATGATGAACATGCAGTTTTGGTTTATTTCTGCGGTGGCTACTGCTATTGTTAATTCATTCATTTGAAAATTTTCAGCTTGATTGCAGGTCTCCTGCGATCCCTAATTACTCTGCTTTACATATAATTGGATGTTTCGCAGCTGCCATGGATGGTAATTGGACTATTGTTACGATCGAGTTTTTCACTATGTTGTTTGGTGGTCTCTCATTTGGAAGTTACATATAAGCTTTTGGTTGACCAAATTAAACTTTTAAATAACAGCCTAATTTGTGAGCATATAATTGATATATCTCTGTAATTCTAGTGAAAGTCCTGTTCTTTGACACCTTTGTTGGAGATCAAGAGGCACAAGCTTCATGGCTGTTTTAAGGGTCAATTTTATTTTCTGGTCCTTTATAGAATCCCAAAGAGGAAAGCCTTTGTTTTGTGGCTGAGTTTTGTTTTTTCCTCTCAAAAAGCCTTTGTTTTTGTGTAAAACATGAACATAACTTGAGTGAACATTATCTCGGGTACTCTACTAAAGCATGGGCTCTGCTGCTAAAGTTATGAGTACCTAAACAGGCTCTTGATTCTGTCTTGAATTATGGCCAAAAGTCAGCATCGCAGACTTCAAAGCACTGCAACTCCTGAGTTTTTGAAAGTTTCCTTTCTTGTGCAGTCTTGCCTTCACTTTGGTGGCAATTTCTATATTGACTCCCAGATATGTCCCTTCGGATGTAGTGCCATATCCATCGTCACTCCAGGAGTCAACTGATTGTGTCGTTGCTGTATATATAGTCAGAGTTCTCTAATTATTAAGGAGGAAACCTTGATGTTAATCTTGGCATTTCAAAGGACAGTGATCAACCTAAGCAAAAATGGACAACAGTTGGTTATCCAATTATTACGCAAGTTAAAGGTATTGTATGTTTCTTATTTGGTCATCTGGATCTTTTGAGCGAGTAGTTTATGTTAATTTACATAATTAGAGTCAATGTGTTATTGGCCACTTCATAGTTGATGTCATTAGTCTGCCAGAGAGGCATTGCTTAATTAGCATTTTGAAGGGTAATTTATTTATTTATTTTTTGTTGGTAGCTTGTTTTCTATGTGTCATTTTCTGAAATGCTAATCAAAATAAAAATAAGATAAAAAATGGTGTTATATATTACTGCATCTGTCAGCTTTGCTATAGATAAGAATAAAAGGAAATAGGTGTAATTTTCAATAAACATTTTTCGGAGAGTAACTGTGGATCACCATCTCCACCATGTAAAACTAGCGTAATGCACGATGGATTTTGCATTTCTTATTTTGTATATATGAATCTGAGAGAGATAGCATTTCTTATTGAGAATTTGAGATTGTGGCCTCTGACAATCTAAGGCTATAGATAGAGTGAGGGAGGGAGAGATTTTTATCAATGCAGGATGGTATCTCCCTTATGTATAAAACAGCCACACAGAGAGGGACAAGGAGCAATATGTCTTGATTAAGGAAGGATTAGTCTAAACCTTTTATGAGTGTGCATCAGAGTTCGAAGAAAAGTATGATGATCGAGGAAATGCGTAATAGGCAACCATTTATTTATTTATTTTAATAATTTTCTTCTGTAGTTTATAAACTTCAACTGTTAAGCAGTTTGAGTATCCAGATTTTCTTTGCCATTTGCATTATTAGTTCTTCTTTCAGGCTTCTCCAGTTCACTTTACGTGGAGTTGCTGGTTCTCTTCTTCATGAACTTTGCTTGTGCCAACCTTTACAGGTAAAGACGAGGCAAGGCACAGCTTTGGGCATGTTGGTATGCTATACATGCCTAAATGTATGTTTGTACCCTTTGACGTACTTATTTTGGCTTGACATAAAAACTAGAGTCCTTCCTGTGATCTGCATTGATCTTTCATGCATGGACACCTCAAAATTTTTTAAGTATCTAGATCAGGCACAGTTCAGTTGTTAGAGAAGATATCTATGATGAACTAATACCCACCAGTATTGCACTATCTATAAATGGAGACATGCTAAGTTCTCAAGTAGCAACCTTATAATATGTTGAAATATGTCATGTTGACTGTTTTTAGAATGATTGGCTCTTCTAAATTGATATAAATGCTTAAAAATCTCATAGTTTTTGATAGTTCGACTACGATCCTTAAGAGTATCAGAAATTAAGTTGATTTGGCACTTACTATTCTTGGTGTTTCCTATTTGGGTTGGGTGCACTTGAGTAAGGGTATTGTACTATTAAATTGGCTCTGCCTCTGTTGGATGGGTTTATGAGTTCCTTTGCTGGCCGTTTAATTAACGTGAGACATAATTAAATACTTGCGAACATATGCTGATGAGCTTTACCCGACGAAGATTTATTCTTAAATAGAGATGTATGTGAACTTATTCCTGCCAAGGCTTATCTTGAGAGATGTAGTAAGTCAAAAAATTTGAAGTAGCTCTATAAGATTAAATTATCAATATTCCTACCCCTCCATATCAGTGGAGATATTGTAGGAAAGGAAAAATACCACTAAGCCCCTTCTTGGAGTCTAGAGAAAACTTAAAACCCAAGTTTCTTGAAAATTTTCTACTTAAGACATTTTCGGAAGTATTTGCACTGCTCAATACAACTTCAATCTGCACATTATGTTTCTGGTATTGATATCAGAAACACCGTGAAGCTGTTCGTCCTATAAAGCTCTTCCTACTCATGCCTTACACTTGTTAAGTAGATGTATTTGTGCTGGAATGTAACTAAATATCTTTTACAACTGTAATGGGTCCCCATCAGCTATTAGCCCTTATCGTAGGCTTTGCATTTCTTTGAACTACGAATATTACTCAAATATTTTTAATAGTCTTCCTTCAACCTACTTGTCCTTAGGCGTTTAGGCTCTAGTTTTTTATCTTTCTGAACATTCTTCTCATAGCTGATTATTAATCCTTATGGTCATAGCTGATTTCTTTAGAAGAATTTTCAGCATGTGAAAAATTATCTATCTTTTGGTTCTTTGAATATTGTTTATTTAATTGAATTTTTGGGTTATTTTTCCGCTACAACAACATATTTTTCAGAGGACTCCGGAAAAACCATGCTTAAATGGTGTGACTGAGGATGGAACGTGGAGGAAAACTTGTTACAGTGGCCATTTTCCTTGTTTTGTTAACTCTTCTTCCAGTTTGGTATGAGCTTGCAGAAGAGCCAGGTATAGGTTTTGTAACCACATTTTTGATGATATTATTATACATGGTAAAGGCAATTTCTACTCTCTAAGTGTAGCGAAATGAGTTATGTTCTATCTGTCGTCAATCTAGTAATTAATTTTTCTCCTTTTCTTTTTGTCTGATAATTTGTTTTTCCATTGCCATTTTTCATATTTTGGCTAATAGAGAGTCTTGGCTGTAACTCAATCAAGACTTTATTTTAAAAGCATTTTATGCAGCTTTTATGTGATGTTTTGTGGCTTGGAATCGCATTATTATATAGTATTATGCGCATGTGTAGTTAGATGCAATAAATTTTTTTGAATCGTAATTGTAACAACTGAAGGTCGTATCAAGCAAGATAAGGAGCTGTTTTTGGAGTTGTTGGGCAGGCTCAAGTGTTATGTACTTGTAATCTCACGCATTAGGGATGAAAGACTTTTTTATATAAACTTGCTCTCTATCTGTGATACCCAAAATGGCGATGCTACTCGGATGTAACCCATTGCAAATATACTCTCATGCCTTTGAGTTTTCTCGACCCTTCAAAAACCTTATACTAATTGGACATTAATAATAATCTTTTTTAAATAATTTACAAGAAGAAGATTGTATTCAATCCTTTTGATTTGATAAGTTCTTCTTGAATGTCATATTGAACAATAACATAGTTTTAATTAGAAACGCAATACAGGATTTATCATCTAAATAATTATTTTGATGGTATCATATTAATCAAAAGCTAATCCTATCAATTTTTAGTTGTAATAATTGAAGAATTTCTACTTAACAATTGCTTCTTTTTGGGTTATTTTGGTTAATTTCCCAAGTAATTATCGACTTTTGTGGCTTTGATCAGGAAGAAGGCAATTACTTCGGGTCCATTTGCCGTTGCTGCATTGTCTTTTTCAATGATGTTGTTGGCCTTTTACTTTTATCAAATCCAGATGCCGTAGGAGATTTGGTGCAGGTTCGAAGCACGTTGTTTCAAAGATCTTTGCTGCTTGGCCACATCAGTACAGCCACTCTTGCTTAAGTGTATATCCCTAGCTCCTTTGCTTAATTTCATAGTTTTTTATTCAGCTAAAAACTGTGTTGGACATTACAAAGATTACACTCTGGATTCCGTGGTTATGTTTCTTGTTTGGATTAATATTCTAGCAGCTGTCTCATTTTAGATGGAGATGTATTGCTCTCATCATGAAAATTTTGGATTGACACTTCATGGCTACTAATATGCAAGGCAATGCATGTTTCCACAGTTACTATTGCTGGACTCTTATTTTACTTAATATGGCATTTACATGTTTAAGATATATACAATGTAGTGTTGCAGGTGTGATTTAACCACGTCAGCTGTGAATGTGCTTCCAGTAGTGGGATGCCTTGATGGTGGAAGAAATGCTTGATGGAGGTGCATATGCAGTAACAAAGTTGTTTCAAATGTGTTGAAATTAGTTTAACAATAGACCTCAACTAGTGTCAAGGTTATAAAATAAGAAATGTGAATATAGCTAGCTGTCACGAATGGAAAGATTAATGTGTAAGAGAGAGCTGCTCTGTATTCAGTCCGAATCAAATACCACTTTTATTGTGCATTCAATTTAGAAAACTTAGTAGGTAGACTAAACATTTTCATCACATGATTTGTATTATCTATTAAAGATATCTGTAATATTATCGTGAGTGACAGCTGACTTAATTCAGTCTCATATTTTTATAGTCTATCTATTTACTATTTGATTGAATAAAACAATGTAAGTCACTCTGAAGAACTTGGCCCAACATAGAGAATCAGTGCAAGTTGGAAACTTGGAATTCAAAAGCCTAATCGTACCCAATTAACTTTGAAATTAAAATTAAAAAAATGCCAAATCCAAACACCAAAACCCCATAAATTGTTTCATTCTCTTCAACCTTAATTCATTAAATCGACCAAAAAAAAAAAAATGCAATATTGTCATCAAGAATCATCACTGTGAAGAAAATTTTATTAAAACCATAAACATAATAGCATGTGGTAAAAAATCAGTTCACGAGGACATAGTTTTGAAAATCCTCTTAAGAAAAATACAAAAAAACAGAAAAAGGGAAAATTTTCCAGCATTTGTCTTCTCATCAGTAGGCAGGGAAGTCAATGTGTAGCAGAGCTTGAATGATCCATTATTCTTTAGCGCGCGCATAACCTTGGACCCCCGACTGAAAGTTTTGGCCTGCAGATTCGCTTCCACTTAGGCGCGCCAATCTTAAACCTTTCTCTTCTTTCAGTATCATCCTCGTTCACTATTATTTCCTTGCATATCTCTGAAACTAGAGACGCAGCTCTCTCAGCCTTGTCACCACTCTCATTTCCCCCATCTATGCCACGATGAACATGAACAGGTTTTTGTGAGTCCTGTGGCGGTTGAGAGGCAAGCTTGTGAACATTCAAATTAGAAGAGATTAACTGGGCCTTTCCCTCTGCCGTAACTCTAAACCTTATAACTAGTCTCCTCTTCTTCGTACCGGCCTCCGTGTCGTGATCCAACCCTTCAACTTTGGTGGGTGAACCAACTTGTTGTCGTTGATAACTAATGATGTCTCCGCCAGTCTCTTTTGGAACTTCCCCAGGGCCACTCAATGGTATTGAGTTGCGCTTCGCAATCCGATGATCAACGGGGTACAAGAAAGAGTAGTCTCTTGAGTACTTGAGGCTTGCAATTTTCTCTCTCCGAACTTGAGGATCAGTATTTTCGGAGAGTTTCCTAATCGGTTTGATTCCGGGTTTCATTGGGAAGCCCCTACGACAAGGAAGAGTACTATTACTACTAGTGCAGATGCTCTTGACCATTGTGAATGGGTAGGGTTTGTTTCTAGGATGAGCGGGTTTCTATATATTTTAGTAGAAATTAAAGATGACGATGAGAAGGCATACAAGGAGATGATGGCAATGAGATTGGGTAGGCTTATAAGCGTGTTGATCACTTCCGGAACACGCTTTCCTTATTCACTTCGGAACAGGCTCTACTAATTCTAATAGGTAACGAAATTTTAATTATAATCAACATTATATTAGCGTTAAAAGTCTTAAAAATATATGTAACTTTGGCGCCAACTCAACGGTTAAAAGATTTCCAAATAAATATATGTGGTTTGTAGAAACATAATCGTTAAAAAAAAATAATAATAAAAGTGAAAACAACAAAATATAATAAAAGATTTCCAAATCAAAATAGGCGTTAGAAGTTGTTGAAGACGGAAGTTTGCTTTAACTCGTAAAATACACAGCCTTCTTCCTCTGATTCACATGTAATTGCTTTTGGTCCTGAGAATTTTTTATTACATATTGCTACCTTTTTGAAGTGAAATGTCCATATTGTTTCTTCGTTCTGGTTGGTGTTTTAAATGGATGTTCCACAGGTAGCTTGAATTGAATGGTGAGTGGAGTCTTCGCTCCAAGGCTGTTTGGGTGCAGTTGTTTATGAAATTCTATCAGGGGTATTATACTATCAAATAGACTCTGCCTCAGCCGGATGGATTCAAATTCAAAAGCTATTTTCAGAAATAATAGGAAATCAAGTAATCAACGGCGTCGTTTTTCCCTCCATATTACAAAACCATTTTATCACCTCGCTTGCCCCATCCCCATGGCACTCAGCAATTCAAAAAGAACCCAAGAAACTGTCACCAGAAAACCGCCATCGCAGACGGAGAGGAACAGAGTCCATTCCTCCACTGTGCTCACCTGATTCTGCCATGGCTGAACCCCTCAGAACTGCCCAACAGGGCCCTGTCCTGGAAAACCCTTTTTCAAATTTCCAAATCCATCACTCGGATCCGCTCACCCACGCTTCAGGTCCTTGGAGAACTTTTGCGTCCCATTTCATAATACGGCCGATGACATCCCCTACGCATAATTCTTTTACAACCCATCTCAACTAATTGCTTCTTCCGCCTCGTATTTCCTACAACGCCAGTGTTGGTGGGGACCCACTCAACTTGGTCCTCACTTGGTGGCACAATCAGACCCAGATAAAAATCCCAAGGAACTGGCTCCTCTCGTTGAGGAATAGGTGAAACCGAGTGGAAACGGTGTTGAACCAGGAGGCTGGTGGACCAGTGTGGTGAAACTGTATCTGGCTGAGAGTGTAAAAAGCGTTTGGGTGTCCGTGCTTTTCAGGAGTGGAGGAGGCGGGCATGGCGAGTGAGTGCGGAAAGAGTTGTGGTTGCGGGTTGGAGTGTGAGAACCGGTTGACTTAGAGAGGAATATCAGTCCCGTTGACGCGAATAAAGGGTAGGGCTTGTATTCTCATCAACTGGTACGCCAAGGTCAATTCATGTGCGAGGGTGGTAATCTAAAAATGAAAACATTTGGTTTGAACACACGAAAGTTTATCAGAATGATTAGGTAGGAAGCTTTGGTCAATCAAAAACACTCTTGGCAGACACATCAGGCCACTTAATTGAAGGCTTGGCAACTTGAAGTTTAAAGATATAAGCGTAGTGATTCACACAAGACTTAGGCTAAATGTGCTTCGTTTTTGTGCAATTTTTAAATGTGTAGAACATAAAGTTTTCAACTTCTACTAGTTCTAATTTCCAATTTATTTTCAAAAACTTGATTATCATTGCATTGAGTTGAAATCCATGAGTTACTGATGTTATTGTTGTAAAAACCAAAAATGTCATTCTCTTAATTTTATTTTGGATGTTTTGAATCTCAAAAGTTGTTTTGGAGGAAGCATTGTTGTAGACCTATTGTTTAACATAGTGTAGATTTAAAATCAGACTATTGTTTATCTGGTTTATGGATTTTTCAGGCAAATTTGATGTTTTACTTCGTGGATGATTTGATTTGACTATGTGTTGTTAATGATTGTTGATGGTGGACATTGTTTTGTTTTGATGTTAAATAATCCGATTTAAACAAAATTCCTATAAAAATATTCCATTTTTTATCACACAAAAAATGAAAAATCTTTTGTTCTTATACGTTGGTTGATTCTCTTCCATCTCCAAAAAGATTATCGAGTGGGTTAGCATTTGAATATAATTGGGTGAATCAAATAGATTTATGTAGCTGGACTAAGGAGGTGTTTGTTTTTTGATATGAAGTCCGAACTCAGACATTTTAATGTGTTTGTTTTTTGGCTTAAGACTTACTCAGATAGTTTTTTATGTGAATGGATAAAGCTAAATTTTGTATGTTTTATTTGAATGTTGAAGTCTGTAATGTTAATACCATCTTAATTCTGTAAATACCATTATTTAATTCATTTACGAACCATTTATCCATAACTTTTACAAAATAATACATAAATTAGAATATAGATTATCTTTTATTAATTTAAGAAAAAAATAATAAAATTTTTAAATACTCCAATATTAATATTATCAAAATATTGATTTGTAAATATTTTTAATATGTCAAGTATGAGCAAACAGAAGTACATAAGTGAAAACAATATAAATAAGAATTACCTATAAAAATATGAATGTTAGACATTTTAATTAGATGTTAAAATTAAAAAAAAAACATATCTTTCCGAATATATATATATAAGAATTGAGAGAGACTTATGAAAAAAAAATCTTAAAATATAGAAGTTTGAACGGAAGTTTCTTGCAAAAAAAAAAAAAAAGAAAATCTCTCTTATAACAAATAATTAATGAAGTGTATACTT
This sequence comes from Bursera cuneata, assembly GCA_026212285.1. Lineage (NCBI taxonomy): Eukaryota > Viridiplantae > Streptophyta > Magnoliopsida > Sapindales > Burseraceae > Bursera > Bursera cuneata. The sequence goes on along the minus strand of JANLJB010001960.1, from coordinate 13,310 downwards.
GAGGCCTGTGTATAACATATTTATGTACTATTTATAATTTGGTCTAATAATCTAACACCTCCTGATTTTTGATTAGGACATCTACCAAAGTTATTAAAATGTTACTGTTCCCAAAAACCCCTCAAGTTTTTTTTTTTTTTTTTGACATTTATTCTTACTTTCAACCTTAATTTNGTTATTAAAATGTTACTGTTCCCAAAAACCCCTCAAGTTTTTTTTTTTTTTTTTTGACATTTATTCTTACTTTCAACCTTAATTTCATTCTAGTTTCTTTCAACATTTCTGATTTTATTTTGACTTTTCTGCAAGAGGCTATTGAATATTGAGCTTTTCGTTCCTGTAATTGCTGATAAGTTCAAAAGCTGCAGTTCTTGCTCCCTTCCGCTGAATTTTGGGATCTTGACCTGGTTACCTGTTTGGAGTTGGCTGTTTTGGCAATTAAAGTGTCAGTCTTGTCGCTGTTCTTTCTGGGAACTTGGTTGGAGAATGGGATAAAAAAGACTTCGCAACTCACAAGGATATCCTTTTGCAAGAATTATATTGCTGGCATGTTGCAAGGCTGTGTTTTTGTGCAGTTATTTCAAATGTCAGTCCACACCAGAATAGCAACATGCACAAATATAAATAAAATCATAGACCTGGTTACCTATAGCGCAGCATGGAAACGAGCCCATAAGATGAAACTCAACAAAATATATTTCATTTCTCCCACCACATTTTATTGTCTTCAATTGCAATCTAATGATTTCCGATAGTTGCTTGATTGTTTCTAATATGCCAGTCTCTGCTTAAAAATTCGATCCCAGAGTGGATTCCTTGATGAGAACTGCAAGCAGAAAGATGATATCAGGTTATTTGCTGCTTTTTACTTCAAAATTAAATCTTTGATCTGGATGCAATTAAACCTGAATGTCTTTCATGTTTCATCCTTTTGTCTTTCTCGGCCATAATTTCAGATAAACTACATACTAGGCTGGTGGTTGATATATCTCTCTAATTCTATCCAAAATCTTGTTCTTAAATCATAATTGTTTTTAAACCGCATTTAATCGTTACATTATTTTACAATACTATTCCTACAATAAAGTTGCAACAGTTTTTCTCTTTTAGCTTTGTTAAGTGAACATAGAAAATGATTCTGGAATCAACCAGAATATATACTTAAAGGGCTTGAAGAACACTATTAAAAAAATATTTAGGGCGACATTGACAAGCATGAAAATCTTATTTATTTAATAGGTAAAGTTATGGCAAACAATTGAGTTTTCTCTTTTAGCTTTGTTGGGTGCATGCATCGCTTATTTTATTGAGCAACCTAGATAATGTTGGATGCTTCCCTATGTCCCACCTCAACGTTAATTAGCATTAGAAGAATTTTCAAAGCAAGTTTGCTGGAAAGTTGGTCTTCATAGCCGCAATTGAAAGAACAAAAGTTGCAAAAACATGAAGCACGTGGAAAGTTGGCCCAATATTGCCACCTTAGAAATCCTATCAATATCTATTTTGTTCACATTATTTATACCAACAAGCACTTGCTTGTCTTTCTGTTATTGCCTGACCAATTGAATCCTTCCATCTTTTAAACGTGCATACCCTCATTGAGAAAACTCATTTTCTTACCATAGTTTCCTTGGTTCATTGTTTGATATTTTCCACTGTTATAGCGGCAGTAGCCAACATTACAACAGATCAACATGCTCTGCTTTCTCTGAAAGCTTTATAACTCATGGTTACTTGTGGCTATCATACAGCAGAATGTAATAAAAACGATGTAATTTGGGGCAAGCTTTGAGTGGATATGATAAATGATGGATGTTGATTTCAAGTTTCAACTTTGATACAATATTGTAGACAACTCTGTCGTTTGATATTACATTTGGTAGTGAAGTTAAAATATGCTTCAGGCAGTGCAGCTTAAAAGTGGTGAGTATGACAAATGATTTTATGTGGATATATTTTGTTAGAATTTGAATTTTATATTGTGTGTTTGAGTGTGTATACGTGGTTGGTTGGACTTGGATTCAGTGTCATGTCTGCAGGGTAGAGCTAAGCTATGTTGTTGTTTTGGGAGGCCCCGAAATTTTTTAAAATTTCATATAAAAGAAATTAAAATTTTAACAATTTAACCCTTTATATATATATATATATTATTTCACTTTTGGCCTCCTTTTAATTGTTATTTTCTTTTTAAGCTCTTTGATTATTTTTTATTTTTAATTAATGACCTCTCAACTATCAAATTCAGGTTCCATTTGATAATATCCATTTACCATCGGGAGGATTTTTATAATTTTTTCTCAAGTCTAAATGCCGTCATTTACTATTTCTCGTCAAAGTCAGTCAACACTGTGAGCTATGTACCCTAGAGTCAGGGGCCGCATAAATCTACCACATTTTTTTTAAGAGAAATTGGGCGTGGGGCATGAGCTCCACCACTGATGGGACGTTTTTGCATAATTTTCTATTCGTACGTACAACATATCGTCATCTCCACCACAAGCTATTCATCTCCCAATTTTGTAGATATAACTAATTAATTAATTTAACTTTCGGCACTGAAACTCTGGTTCTATCTCTATAATGCCGATTCTACAACTCTTGTCCGGCACAAGAACTATTGCCTTTCTCCATCTACTTTCGTTTCTATCCTTTCTTCTATCACAGAATTCGTCGGGCACTGATGATCAAGTCACTACCTTCATCCCGTTTTGCGAACGTACTGATAATAATACTGCTTCAAACCCTTCCCTCAACTACATACACAATCTTAATCGCGTCTTCAACCAAACGCTTCACAAGGAAGGTAACAATTCCTACTATTACACCACAACTGATGGGGAATATGCAGACAAAGTCTATGCTCTTTATCTTTGTAGGTTGTTTGTAACTCATCAGTCCTGCCGGAGCTGCTTAGCTGAAGCAACCGAGATGATAGTGAATACTTGTAATGGCACCAAGGAGGCAACTATATGGTATGAGGAGTGCCTAGTGCGCTATTCGAACAGAAACTTCTTCTCTACTGTGGATGCATGGCCATTTCTTTTCTATCATAACCAAGAAGACGCTAATGAACCTGACAAGTTCAGTAAGACTTTGGAGAAGTCGTTACATGAAGTAATTGCAGTGGCGTCTTCAAATGCTTCTAAGTATGCAACCTCGAAGGTTAAAATTTCTGGGTCGGATACACTATGTAGTCTTGTGCAGTGCATACCAGATTTGTCACAATCTGACTGCTCTCGTTGCCTTCAAACCGCTGTGAGCAGACTTTTTGATGTACGGATCCAGAAGAAAAAGGGTGCTAGAATATACAATCCTAGTTGTATTATGAGGTACGAGATGTACCCCTTTTTCGAGAACACTACAGCCGGAGCTCCAGAAACTAATGAAAGCGGGAGCGCTAATGGTGAGTTCACGAATTTGAGGTAATGAATGATATATACACTAGATAAGCAGTGGAAACAGGAGCTGCAATTCAGATGGTATCTCACGGCACTCAAACTAATGGTACTGGGACATATTTCTTCTTTTGTTATAATGAATTAGCTTATTAAATGAAATATATTTCCTCTTTGGAAGGAAGGAAAGCGGCATGGATTGCAATCGGCATAGCATTATCAGCAGTAACTGTAGTGGCTCTGTTTAGTTATTTTCTTTGGCACAGACGGAGAAGACTCAGAAGAGGTAAAAGACAGGAAAGTAATCTGTTTTAGTTTACAAATGAATGCCATATTCATATTAACTCACTCTGCAATCTTGTTTTCTCTGTTTCACACTAAATAAATATTTTGTGCCTTGCAGGGGAGAGAATGAATAGTCCAGAGGTTCCATTAAATCCCTTGGACGGAATTAGAACTGGAAATTACTTTTTGAATGATATTTTACGGGGAGTGAAGCAGGATGAATCTCAAGAGTTCCCTCTGTTCCCCTTGGATGTCGCCCTCCAGGCCACACAGAATTTCTCTGATCCAAATAAGCTCGGAGAAGGCGGGTTCGGCCCTGTTTACAAGGTAACTGCAACAGAACCAGGAAGGATAGTAACTGCAATTATTGATCTAATGTTTAAATGTAATTTGATTAATTAAAGGACTCGTTTCTTTCGAACAGGCACTTTGCTCCTCTTCTTTTTATAATTTTTTTAGTCGTTACAATAAAAGTTACTTCCAGGGAATATTAGCGGACGGCAAGGAAATAGCAGTGAAGAGGCTTTCAAGAACATCTGGGCAAGGGCTACAGGAATTCAAGAATGAAGTTACTTTAATTGCCAAATTACAACATAAAAATCTTGTCAGACTCTTGGGATGCTGCTTGGAGGGGAACGAATTGCTGCTCATCTACGAATATATGCCCAACAAAAGCCTTGATTTCTTTCTCTTTGGTTTGCCTCTCAGACTCTCTAATTCTAGTTTCTGTACACATTGAATGTATGATTAGATGTACTCTCTTAATCGCTGGTTGAGATTTCTGCAAATATGCATGTAACGCATACTGTGGATGGAACTTCAGCTAAATGCTGTCGTATTAACCCTTAACATTATGATCGGATTTACCTCGGTTGTAGCTTGTGGAACACATCTGCGTTCATCCTGCACCACCACAATTGTTACCAATTCCTTTTTTCTTTTTTCTTTCCATTCCCTCCATTCTTTTAACTACAAGGATGAGATAATTAATGAAGTTGTCTTATGTTCAATTCATTATTAGATTCAACTAGGGGTGCACAGCTGTATTGGGAAACACGAATGAGCATCATTAAAGGAATTGCACGGGGTCTTCTGTATCTCCATGAGGATTCTCGACTCAAAATTATTCATCGTGACCTTAAAGCAAGTAATGTTTTGTTAGATCATGAAATGAATCCAAAGATATCAGACTTTGGAATGGCAAGGATTTTTGGTGGAAATCAAAGTGAAGCTAATACCAACAGAGTAGTTGGAACATAGTATGTGGATTTCTTTTTATTTTTATGCTCGATTTCATTCCTCTAGGAACAATATCTGAATTACTACATTTCCTTTTTCTTATATATTTCAACTCATATTTAGATTATCATGAAATTGAAGCAAAATATATCCCGTTCTTATTTGCAAAGGTTCAATTATGATACTAGCAAAGCATGCCATCTATAATGTTTGGCTTGAACTTTATGACCTCTATACCAGGATTGTTACTGAAGTCGCCTGCAGATTCAAGATCCAGGATTCTTTTCATTTATTTTTTGTAGCACTGATTTTCAATTTTTTTGTTCCAATTTCAACTAGTGGATACATGGCCCCAGAATATGCAATGGAAGGACTATTTTCAGTTAAATCAGATGTGTTTAGTTTCGGAGTTATTCTGCTAGAGATTTTAAGTGGGAGAAGGAATACTGGATTTTATCTTTCTGAGCATGGTCAAAGCCTTCTTACTTATGTAAGTTACTAACCTTGAGAAATGATTTCTACTGATTGATGCAGCAACTATAGTTTATGATTTTGTATATATAATATTTCAGACCTGGAAGCTATGGTGTGAAGGACACGCCTTGGAGTTGATGGATCCAGTACTCGTCCAGTCATGTGTTTCCACAGAAGTATTGAAATTTATCCATATAGGATTGTTGTGCGTCCAAGAAGACCCGGCTGTCCGACCTACGATGTCTTCTGTGGTTGTTATGTTGGCAAGTGATACCATTACTCTTCCTAAGCCAAGCCAACCGGCATTTAATGTTGGCCGAGTTTTTGTGACTTCATCAACTCAATCCTTATCCGAAAATAAGTTTTGTTCTGCTAATATGGTAACCCTTTCTAATTTAGTACCGCGTTGATTTTGTGGTTTGCTTCCTTTCATATTATATCATTCATTGTAAAATCCATAGACAATGGTGTGATTTCATATTATTTCTCATCTTCCTACATAATATACTTTCTTTCTTTTTTTTTAATCACGACCAACAGTTGTCCATTCACTTGGTAGAAAATAAACTCATAAGAGCAAAATGTGAAGTGAAGTTGTAACACTAATTAGTGAGACAAAATCCAGTAATTTGGAAAATCATATTGCTGCAGGAACTTTCTTTTACCGTTAACCATCCATCTCAGCGACATTTCACCAAACACTTGTGATTGTGGAATTTATATGGATTACCAGGGGAAACAATGTCTTTCGACTTTTAGTTATTTATTCCCTTTGTTAAGTCACTGGGTTTGTTTCCTATCTAGTCCTTTAGACTCCAGTTACAGTTGAACAAAAGAGGTTTCTAGCGCCAATTACCTGATGGCACGTAAAATGCCATGACCCCGAAAATGTTAGGCTTAAATGGGTCATGACACTTTGGATCATGCGTCAGGCTGTGCCATTCTTCGGCCCAAGCACAAATTGACCAACATATGTTATGAAAAAAGGATAGTTTATTCAATGCCTACCTTTTATCCGACAGACCCATTTTTTAGTTTTTCAATTCAATTTTCGAATTAGCCTTTCATTGTAAAGGTTGTCCACTCAGAGCAGTTAAGCTAAACTTATTGGTTCTAGTACTAACATAAACAGATTTCAATAATCCAAAAAGTGAAACATTTCTTAGTTACTTTTGTACGTTTTTGTTCTCTGTTACCATAAATTAAGGAAGTAGATTACATATTTGGAAAGAATCTCGACAAATTTCTCAAACAAATTTGAGATAGAATCTCCTAAAAAATTATTAAAAGGATTGTATAAATGTGGAACTTAGGGATTATTTGTTTTGAAAGTTAGGGAAATTAGGTTTGTGTCGAATGTCAAATACTACGATCTAACATTATCCGACACCATCAGACAATGTTCTTCGAGTGTGAATGGTGTCCGATAGATACTATTAAATGCTCGATGGGTCATAATATCTAAAGTTTTTAGAAGTGAGTCAATTTTCAATGAAGTCTGCTAGTTTTGGTCATTTTTGTAAGCACACCTTAAGATTATCCATGCAATTTTAAAACTAATAACAGCCCATTCAATTACATAAATATCCTTCTATTCTTTTTTGTTTTAATTACATCCCATATAAAAGGTCACTTTTATTATTTTCTTCTCTAAGAAAGCAATAATAAGGAAAATAAATTTATCTCTTACATTTTTGAGATTCATGTGAACGAGTTATCAGTTTTCTTATTTTGTTGGCATCAATAACTACATAACAAAAATGAGATTACTATCAACATTAGATTAAAAAAAATTTATTGACCTAAGAAACTACAATAGAAATATAATAAATTTTAAAAGAAGATTTTTAATTAGTAATACTTTAGACTTAATAGGGGTTTCCTGGTTGCACTTCTGAAAATGAGAGGATGCATAATTTGATTTCATTCTGAATGAAATGCAATCTGTACAATTGTTTGCTGTATATATCTTGCTACTAAATTTATCTTACCCGTCATTTGTTCCTGTTTCCTTTCACTTTTGTTTTTGTACCATAATTTAATGGTGATTGTTATTATTATTATTCTTCCTTTGGGAAGTGATGAACAGAAGATTTAGTGAACTTGAGTGAGATGGAATTGGGCATGTTTCACTCTAACCACTCTTTGTCATTTCTTGCTTTGGGTGCCATTTTTGCTTCAGCTTAGATGGCCATGTAAACACGGACGACTGATCTTGAAGAAAGCCATTTTTTTTTTTCAAGAATATCATTCTGGAGAAAAGGAATCAAAGTTATTTCTAATAATTTCAAGTTTTGCATTGAATTTGATAGAACTCTATGATTCTATAAAGGATCATTTGATTATAGGCCTGGAATATATTTAAATTTTATGGGCACTAATGACATTAGATGTAAGAGAATGAGGAGAAAAGATAAAAATATTAAAAGCTTGTAGAGAAAATAAAATTTATTTAATATCAATTATGTCACCTAACATCCATTTGTATATTTTAAAAGGAAAATATTTAATTTAAGAGCCGTTTGGTTCCGTAAAAATATACATGAGAATCGAAATGAGAATGTGGTATTCCCATTTTTATTGTTTGGTTGATTAAAAAAAAAAAAAAAAAAAAACTAAGAATGAGAATTNTATTCCCATTTTTATTGTTTGGTTGATTAAAAAAAAAAAAAAAAAAAACTAAGAATGAGAATTCCATTACCCTAGATTTGATTTCTGATTTGAACCTGTCTAAAATGTAGATCCGACCTATCAACCTGGTTTATGCTGATGGATAAGTATTTCAAACAAGTTCTTCGTCATACAAACAACTTACTATTTCCAAATTGCAAAGGCTCAGCCCCTGCCCCAGTTGCAGGTACCTACATCAATTTAATTTCTCTTTGTTTTTTGTTTTTGTGATAAAGGATGCAGGAAGAAGCGCAGAGGCGTGTGCACAGTGCAGCAGATGGTGGTTTCCTGCAAATATTAAGGAGTTTATCGGATTTTATATGGATTTCATTATAAAATCGACAAGTTATAGAAGGATTAATTGTAATAAATTATATCCGAAAATTATTTTAATACAGTGGAACCAATCAGTGTATCTACCTGCCAATTCTCTTCAAATTATTGATGGTAGATTTGGAACATGTTTCTACAATTGGAGTTACAAGTTTAGTCGAAAGGAAGAGAGATGAGGGTATTTTTAATATTTTCTATGATAAATTTATATAATATATTTTTTATTATATTTTATTTAAAAAGAGATTTATAAAGAGCTTTTAAGGAACTTAAGTAACAACACTCATCGAATTAATCAAGTTGCCTTTAGCTATTAAATTGTGAATTTATGTGAAATATCCCATGAACTTCAGGTGAGTTAATTTTTGCGGGGACCTCTTGGTTAATAAATTATTTCTCTCTGACCCCTCTATATTTATTGTACATGCTTCAGTATTCGTTTCGAAAATGACTATGACTTTGATTTAGCCTTCGTGATCGTGCTATTGAAAATAATAATTAAAAAAAAATCACAAAATTGAGGTTACAAATAAGCAAATGATAATGTAATGGCAAAGGTAACGAGCAGCGGCTGTGAAAGCTAGTTCAGATGACTTTTCCATGCGACAGTATTCTGTCAGGGTGTTTTAAATTTGGTTTTGTGGTGGACTTGTGCAGTAGATTGATTGTGAAGTATTTCATAGTTAGATCCTAATTGATTGTTGTGTAGGCATGTGGTTTTTATTTGTATGTTGAATTGAATCTAATGCCTTTTATTTACTTATTTTTTGTTGTTCTGTGTTGTTCTGTAAGAATGGAAATGGATGGTGAACTTTTTTGTGGTGATCGAGAGAAAAATTTAGAAGGAGAAAGATTTTTCAGAAGAGTTCTCAACCACTACACAAATGGGTTTTACTTGTATGTTGAATTGAATCTGTTTTGTTGGGATAGTGTTGGGTGGCCGTGGTGGTGGTAGGAGTGGTGGTAGTGGTGGCCGAGAGTGGGGGTTTTGTGCTCTGTTTTTGGGTTAAAAGAGAAGAAAAAAGAGAGAAAAATGAAGATGTATGCAGGAGGTTCTGGAGAAGGGGAAAGAGGAGGGTAAAAATGGTAAGTTTTTAACAAGAGTATAACGCTTATTAAATTTTTGGGGGGATTGGGTAATACAAAACTCTTCATTGATATTCCGAAAGGTGAATGATAAAGTAAATTCTCGTTTATTATATCATCATCATTATTAATCAAACATAAACTAGGGTAAAGTATGGACTTAAAAAGTAATGGCGGTAGTTTTTTTCAGTTACTTGGTGGAGCAAGTGAAGGCAAGAAAAGAGTCTGAGAAACGCATTCCTATATGGATAATTTGTAATGAAATTTTCAGTATCATCTTGCCGGCTATGAATGGATTAAGACAATCATGTCATGTGGGTCTGATCATACGGCAGAATGCCATAAATGATGAATGCTGATTTCCTCACAAAGCTTTTTATATTGGACATTTAATTCAAGTCATTCACCATTGTCTCTCAAAAGAATTTTTCTAGGGTGTGTTAGTGTGTATTCGGGATTGGACGGACGCTCGTGATTTGAACTTCCAGCATTTGCACTTGATTGTTGTTTGTCTTTATTCATATATTTTCTTCCAAAAGTTGCTTTTTTTTATTCCTTTCTACGTTCCCATATTTTCTATATAACATGTGTCGATATTTTCTATATATTCTTTTTGCCCGAGTCTAGTCAATGTCATCATGGCTTAGAAGTTTCTTACTGTTTCTTGTCAAAGTCAGTCAACAAAGTGGGGTATGTGACCAAGAAGTCAGCGGCAGAGCCAGACTTCTGCAGTTACCGTGTTATAAAGGCTATAATTCCAATAATGTACAAAATTTGTCTATATGGAAACAAACTTGGTCAGAAAATTAGAGGCAATGCAAAAACGTACAGTGTTTTTGGGAGAACAATTGTTTATAGATATTCAAATATTTAGAAAAATGTGGGCCTGGGGGATGACCTCCACTACTGATACAACGTTTTTGCATACTTTTCTACCAGTATGTACAGTAGTATTCTTCCCCCCTGACACAAGCTATTACTTTCCCGTTTTGTAGATATAATTAGGTTAATTAATTAATTAATTAAACTTGCGGCACTGAAACTCTAGTTCTATCTCATGATGCCGATTGTACAGTTCTTCTCGGGCTCAAGAACTATTGTCTATCTCTATCTCCTTTCGTTTCTATCCTTCTTTCTGTTACAGAGTTCATCAGGCACTGATGACCAAGTCACTACTGTTGTTAAAATGGCACAGAAACAATAAATCTTAATAACAAGAAAAAAAATTAATTAATTAAAAAAGACTACTAAATTTATTGATCCAAGTTGATATTTATACAAACAAATATAAATGTATAAAAATCTGACAAATCAAAATAAAACTGAAAAGTAAAACCTCTTCCTTATTTCCAGCATTTGTCTTATTCTTTTGTAATTCTTCAACAACTGTTCTATTTCATAGCTCAGCAAACTAGCATCTAGCATCTTGACGTATAAATCCGATACTCCTCCTTGCATCAATTTCTGCATATGCCTAATTTATTTCTTAAAATTTCAAACCTTGTCTTCGACATTGCCTTAGTCAAAATATCTGCAATTTGGTATTCTATTTTGCAGTGAAGCAGAAACACCTCTCCTTCTTTTTGTACTTCCCTTAAAAAATAAGGTTTAATAATAAAGTGCTTTGTCTTTCCATGAAAGACGGGATTGTTGGATATGGAGATTGCTGCGTGGTTATCAACAAAAATGCGTGTGCTTTCTTCCTGCTTCATGCTTAGATCTGTCAACACTTTCCTGAACCACAAAGCTTGGTTAACAGTAGCTGTAGCAGCCACATATTCAGCTTCAGCAGTGCTTTGTGCAATAACATCTTATTTCTTTGAACACCAGGAGAAGATGCCTGATCCAAAACTGAAACAAAACCCGGTTGTGCTTCTCCTATCGTCTACAGAACCTGCCCAATCACTGTCAGAAAAACAATGCAACTGAAAATATTGACAGTAAGAGAACTTGATACCATAATTCATTATGCCCTTTATATATCTCACTACCCTTTTAGTTGCTTGAAAATGCAGCTCACTTGCACAATGCATAAATCGTGAAAGTAAACTTACAGTAAACATTATATCAGGTCTAGTTGTTGTGAGATACATCAAACATCCAATCAAGCTTCTGTAGAGAACTTTATCAACCTTTTCAACACTATCATCTTTGCTGAATTTTTCATTTGAATTCATAGGAGTATTTGTGGGTTTGCAGTTCTCCATATGAAATTTTCTGACTATCTCTTTTGCATACTTGTTTTAACAAATAAATACTTCATTCAAATTCTGCCTCACTTCTATTCCAAGAAAATAAGACATCATTCCCAAGTCAGTCATTTCAAAAACCTTCAACATTTTAACTTTGAATTCTTTTATAAACTCCTCATTACTTCCTGTCACAAGTAAACCATCAACATAAATAGATAAAACTATTAAGTCAAAAATCACCTTCTTCACGGACAAAGTAGGTTCACTGAGGCTCTTTTTAAAGCCTAGACTTAGCAAATGATCATCAACTCTGCTATACCAGGCCCTTGAAGCCTGTTTAAGACCATATAAGGCCTTCTTCAGTAGATACACCTTATCTTCATGTCCTTTCACTACAAAACCTTCTGGCTGCTCCATATATATTTCTTCTTGTAAGGAGCCATTAAGAAAAGCTGATTTAACATCTAATTGATATACTTTCCATCCTTTTTGTGCTGCAATTGCTAACAACAACCTGATTGTGTCTAGCCTTGCAACTGGTGCAAAGGTTTCAGAGAAGTTTATGCAAATATTTGAGCATAACCCTTTACTACGAGCCTTGCTTTATGTTTATTCACTGAACCATCTGTACTCAACTTGGTTCTGAATACCCATTTGACCCCAATGATCTTCCTGTTTTGAGGTTTTTCTACCAGCTCCCAGGTATGGTTTTTCTCAATCATTCTCAACTCATCTTTCATAGCTTCAACCCACTTTTGATCCTTTTTAGCTTCACTGAATTCAGCAGGCTCCAGGATGGCTATATTGCATCTTTGATAGATGTCTGAAAGTAGTCTTGTTCCTCTAACTGGTGTCTGCTCATGATTTGCATCCTCCCAATTCCACTGCTCATTCTCCATAAAAGTAACATCTCTACTTATCAAAAATTTTTCAGTTTGAGACTGAAAAATTCTGTAAGCTTTAGATATGTTGTTGTAGCCAATAAACACACCAAACTCTGCCCTTTTATCCAGCTTATCCCTCTTTGCCTGTGGCACAAAAGGAAAACACAAACAACCAAATATCTTTAGATTGTGTAAGGAGGGTTTGTACCCATGCCAGGCCTCAAAAGGTGTCTTGTTTTGCAGAGCCCTTGTTGGAATCCTATTTAAGAGAAATACAATAGTATTTGCAGTCTCTGCCCAAAATTTTTTTAGTAATTCTTTCTCATAAAGCAAATATCTTGCCATGTTCATTATTGACCTGTTCTTTCTCTCACTTACTCCATTTTACTGTGGAGTGTATGGAGCTGTGAGTTGATGTTCGATCCCGGCTTCCCCACAAAATTTGTTAAATTGAACTGAAGTATATTCTGTCCCGTTATTTAATCTCAACACTTGTATTTTGTAGCCACTCTAATTTTCCACCCAAGTCTTGAATTTCTAGAACTCACCAGACCTTAGGAAGTAAATCCAGCACATTCTAGTTAGATCATCTATAAAAATAATATAATATTTACTTCCCTTAAGTGAAGAAGTTCTTTGAAGACCTCCAACATCAGTATGTATTAGCTGCAATTTTTGTGAAGCTCTCCAAGCCTTTTGAGGAAATGGTAACCTGCTTTGCTTACCAAATTGACAAGCCTTGCAACCAGGTA
>JANLJB010001957.1:19486-35639 GCA_026212285.1 Bursera cuneata | reverse complement strand
CATTGACTCAAAATATCGACGTCCTTCCTCCACCAGTCCTGCTCTACTGCAAGCTGAAAGAACACCAATCAATGTAACTCCATCAGGTTTGAAACCATGGGCCAACATCTTTTCAAACAACTCAATTGCCTCATTGGCTTTTCCAAACTGTGCATATCCTGAAACCAATGCCGTCCAAGAGACTTCATCCCTGATATTCATCTCATTGAACAGTTCACGAGAATCTTCTATGCTTCCACATTTACCATACAAAGTAATAAGTGCATTGGATACCGTTACAAAGGAAATCAAGCCAGAAATCAGTGCTTGACCATGAAACTGAGCACCATCTTCCAAGCTTGCCAGATTTGCACAGGAGCTTATTACACTTCCAAGAGTAAAATCATCTGGCTCAATCCCATTTTTCTGCATTTTACAAAATATCCTAACAGCTTCTTCACTGTATCCATTCTGTCCATAACCCACAAGCATAGCAGTCCACGATACAACATTCTTCCTAGTCATTCTCTTAAAAACACATTCTGCATATTTTATGCTCTTGCACTTGCAATACATGTCAACAAGAGCACTTCCCACAAAGACATTGTCCTTGTGATCAGTCCTGATTATATAAGCATGAATCTGCTTCCCCTCTTTTGAAGCCAAAAGACCCCCACAAGCGGTTAATACACTTCCAAAGGTAAACTGATCCATAGTTAAACCTTCCAATCTCATCTGTCTAAACAAATTAATAGCTTCTCTCTCCAAACCATTTTGCGTGAGTCCAGTAATCATTGTTGTCCATGTTATCGAATCTTTCTCCTCCATACAATAATACAACCTCTTTGACTCCTCAACCAACCCGCACCTCAAAAACCCTGTGATCATCGTATTACACATAACCAAATTCCTTTCTGGCATCCCATCAAAAACACGCTTGGCATCATAAATCAACCCCCTTTTTGCATACATATCCATCAAAGGACTGCCCACAAAAACATATGACCCAAACCCAAATTTCTCTATATGTCCGTGAATCTGTCTCCCTAAATCAATGCACCCTTCTTTTGAAGACAATATAAGAATCGTTGAAAAGGTAATTCTATTCAAATTACCAAGCCCATCTTTCAACATCAAATTATAGGCATTAATTGCTTCATCAACAAAACCAAGACTCGCATAACCTGAAATAAGCAAATTCCAAGTAACCCCATCACGGTATGGCATGTTATCAAACATCTTTTGCATTTCTAAGAGACGCCCAGATTTGGAGTAAGTAGAGAGCATCGTGTTCCATGAGTAAATGTTTGGATGGCACAATTTGCCGAACAGGTGGCGTGCATAATTTATGTTGCCTAGTTTGCTATAAGACGTGATGAGATTGTTTAAGAGAAATCTTTCTAGGTTTGTTAAGGTTTTGATTATAAGGCAGTGGAGTTTTTTTACTTGCATTTGATTTTTAGTTTCGCAGCAAAGTTTTAGCAAGGAAGAGTAATAGTTAGCGGGTGAAGACATGGCTTTCAAGTTTCAACTGTGTTATTGGCGGGAAGAGCTCTTGTCGGTTTGTTGTAGAAAACAAACAAAATTCAAGCGAAGTGTAAATTATGTTCAGAAAGCCACGAGTTTGTCAATAAGCTAGCTAGCAAGTAACCATTTGAACTCAACTGGGTTGGGGAAGTGAAAGAACTGTAAGAATGGACCAAAATTAACAGCATTAGATAGTGTTTTATAGCATCAAACAATATTTGATGGTGTAACTAAATATTCTAAACATTTGTTGAATTTTATTGATATTCCTTAATTTAGGTCAAATTTATTAAAATCTAAAAATTATTTTATCTTTACTCAATTAAAAGTGGTGATTAATGAGTTAAAAGATGAAATTTAATTATTTGTATATATATGACAGTTGATAAATGATTAGACATATGTCATTATTGTATGATAATATGGTATGTTAGGCTTGTACCAGTTATAATAATTCGGTACCTGGTAAAATACTCTAAAAAACTTATACAAACGAATTAAATTATTTACTCGGCAATTCGCAGAAAGTATTTGTAGCGGAGGGATGACAGAAATACCCGATTAGACTTGGTACTCAAATTAGACCGGACAGACCGGGTGAGAAATATCCGGTCTTTTGAGAAGCCCGGGAGCCGGTGTCCTTAGTAAAACCCCAGTCCAGCGACCAGCCAGATGGAGTATTACCAAGCAACCCCGCACCCCGCCTGCAGTCGCAGTATAATGCGCTTGTGCAGCCTGTCCATGTAACACGCTTCAAGCACATGCTTAAACTGGGTATGGTCCGGGTAAAAGTAGTGACTAGGACTTAAATTGGTGGGAAAAAGAGAAAAAGAAAAATTAAATCAAATTAAAATAGCATTAAGCCTGCTTGCCCACACATTGCACAGTACTCACCAAAAAAATTGACTTGTTCAAATGCTTCTAAACTCAAGTCTTAGTATTTTGAGACTTGACATATATTAATGAATACAAATTGGCATGATCATGTTCCTGTGTTTCATGAGAATGGTAGACTTGAGGTAGCAAAAGCGCATATATATACTTTTTTTTTTTTTAATTCATTACATGATATAATAGAACATATAATTATGTTAAATCATAGGCTTCATCAGATGCACAATTAGGGTATCAAATAATTTTATAAATGTAATGTAATTTTTTTAATAGCATATGAGTCACTTTTGGATCTAGTGCAGACTATCAATTTGATTCCCAGTCTTCTTTTGCTTCATGAACTTGGCATCCATCCAATTCACGATCATGACTGACTTATAGATTGATTAACTTGAATCTAAATCTCATTGCTGACATGCTTTCTATCCTAAGACCTGACAATCAGATTCTTTTGTTCACATTCCTTCAACCCATTAACAATTACAAATCCTGACCAGTAACCAGAGAGTAGTGTACATCTTTGTCATGTGCAGTTTTTTTTTTTTAAATAAAATAAAATAAATAGTAATAATTAGCCCTCCAAGGAAATCTGCTTAGAAAATGCAGACAAATGGATTTCCATCAGTGAGAAGATCATGAATAATTGGACCACAAGATTCAATTTCAAGCTATTCATGACGGTTGATATGGAAGGTTATTGAGAAGTCCAGGAAGGATAATTGAAGAATCCCTTCCGTGAACAACAAACCAGAGACTTGTACGTTTTGATTAAGTGAAAAAGTGCCAGGAAGGGTCAGCAAATAATTCTGTAAGAAGGGGAGATGAAAACACATGATATTTTGACAATATATATGATTAGCATACAGCTTCCAACTCTAAGCAGAACTCCAAGGCTTTTGAAGCTATCTTGTAAATTACACTAGTATCTGACAACATACAAGTTTGTTTACCAATCTATTACAGGAAATCTGGAATATTTAACCTATACATTCTTCGAACCAGACATCTTCTCACTCCAGGAGCTATTCTATTCCGCTGAATAAAGAAACAAGATGGTTACTGCTGCATCATATACCTGAGGACCCTCTTGGCTTTAAGAGGTGATCCCTGCTTCGGTTATGAACTGATCCTCCAAGCTCAGTAGCTGAGTCAGTAGCAGCTCTTGACAGATTAGAGTCGAAGTCGGAACATAGTGATAATCTACGTTTAATCATCATTTATATTTGGAAGAGAAATTCTCATTTTCCCATATTCCCTTAAAATAGTCGGGCAAGTATATACGAGGACATAGCACGGCTGTCAGCGTAAAACCAATAAAGAATGATCAAAGTTCAACTTTCATATGACCTGTTGTCAGAGACCCTGCAAATGCAGTCGAGATCAGTACAGTGAGCTAAATAAGACTCAGAAAGAGAAGCTTAGCAAGAGAACAAATCGTACCATTTACATCTTGGCTTTCAGTAGGGGTACTAGTCCCATAGCTCATCTGGACAACGTTATGGAGCTCATCCTCCCAAACATTGGTTACCTATAGTCAAATACATTACAATGGAAGGTAAATTTTTACTCTGCAATCAGAAACTAATGAAGGTTGCCAAGATAAGAGTTACTCTATCTCCATTTAATCATTACTTCAACTGTGGCAAAATATAAAACCTATAGTCAAATACATTACAATGGATGGTAATTCATTTACTCAGAAATCAGAAACTAATGAAGGTTCTCAAGATAGAGTTACTCTATTTAATTCAACTGTGGCAAAATAGACAATCAAGTTGAAACAACAGACACATTTGACCTAGCCCACTGAAGCTTCCTTCATAAGACAGATCGCATAGATAGGGCAGAAACCTTCGGACTGTATATAAAGAAAAGTGACATGGTGCGATGGGGTTTGATTTCACCATTCCCCTTAAAATATCTATGGCCAGAGAGATACCTGAGTGGGCTCCTTGAATCCTCCGGTCATCGGTGTCAACTGGGAATTAATAGTTCTCCGGAGCATGTCAGAAGGGCTTCCCATGCCAGCAAGACCAGCTTGGACGAGTCCTGGTTGAGATGGATGTAGTGGAGGATAAGCCATGGGCATGTCCGGCGAAAATCCCAAAGTCGATGAAGTACCTGCCCGGGACTGAAGGATCTGTATAGAGCAAAATATTCTTAAAAGTGAACACATGTATACAAAAGAATGAAATCACATTACCGGAAATGTGCACCAAATGACTCACATCTTTTGCCAGGAGCCCTTCTAAGTTAAAATCCAGCCGTGGATTTACCGTTGCAAGTTTCATTGACAGAAACTGGTAGAGTAGGAGCCAAAAAGAATAATGTCACAAACACCAACTTTGACAAAACATATTCCAAAAATGTAACAAATGTAGAAATTTATCAAAAGTACATGAAATTCAGATGGTCATTCCGCAAAGTGTTCATCTATCATTTATCATTGCCTCAAAAGCAAGGCCCTTATTAGAAAGACCATATAATTCATTATGTTGTTCCATTCCAAACCAATGTGTGTGTTTGCACAACCCACGTATTTATCAGAGCTTTCATGGGAAACAGAAGTTTTCAATTCATGCCACCAAAGCCCCAAATGTTGCAATCATTGTTATAAATAAGAACTTCTTACCTCAACCTGCCGTTGCAGTGATTGTACATAGTTAATAATTTCATCTAGCATCACGGCCTTGCCAGTCACCTGCAAGGGGCAATCAATTTTATTTTTAATTTTCTAATTTTTATTTTAACTGTGATAGAATGCAGAATTCTGTCAAGAATATGACTTAATGACACTCCCTAAGCTATCAAATCCAACGAGCATACCTTGCTGCAACCAGGAACAAGGTCTTGGAGAAACTTCATCCTCTCACTTATTTTTTCCCTTCTCACCTACACTCAAAATCAATGATTTTAATTTTCCGTATTAGACTATGAAAATTGCTTCTATTTAACTATATCTTTCATGTAAAATCTTACTCTTTCTGCAAGACTATGGCTATTTGTTGCCTGCCCTCTTCGTGCTCTAACATGAATATATTCTTCTTTTGGTGGATCTGAAGATTGAGATCCCTGTTTCCCATGTTTTCCAGCAGTCTTATTTGTGGTTGAACTGAGGTTTTGGTCTCCCTTCTGTTGACTCTCTGTATTGTCCTTTGCAGCTTCACCAGATAATTGGGCTCCCTTGTTTTGATCATTCTCAGTATCCTACCACCAAAGAATAAAATTAGTTCAGGAAATAGGAAACAATAAGGGATATGTTACAATTTTTTGGTTTGAAAGAAAAATGAAAGATTTGGAAATGGTTTCTACCTGGCCATTCCTTTTTCTTTTCTTTGAGGTAAGGCCTTTGGCAGAAGGTTCCCCGCCTGCACCATCCAACTCGGATGGCTCACCTTGACCACCACCACTGAACTCAGCTTCATCAGAATCATTACCAGAACCACCAACGCCTTGTTTTGCTTCTTCATGAGATCTCGCAAGGCTCTCACTTTTTCTCTCATTCTTCAGTGGGCTCCCATCAGTAGCCCCATGTTCAACAGACAAGGCAGCATCTCTAGAAACTTCAGCCAGATTCATCTCATTCTTCTGAGACTGACCACCAGACATTGACTTCAAACCGATGCCTGCAAAAACTTCTTGTGGCCCTTGCATCATCCCCCCACCCCTAGAGTAAAGACTCATTGATTCAGGAATACCAAAAGCGTTCACCATATCACTAAAATTTCCACCACTAAAGGATGAAAACCTAGCGGCTCGCTCAATGAATGCAGAATCAGCTGGGAACTGAGATAAGCTCTGTGGGAACATTCCTGGCGCATTTGGTAAGAAAATGCCTCCTTTCGGCAATGAACTAGGTGGATTCCATCCCATATCAAGAGGTCTATCGATACTACTTCTCAAAGAGGCAGGACTGCCTTTTCTAACTCCTAATGCATTTGAGGTGCTTCCATTGTTTTGGACATCAATATCACAAAATCCCAAGTTTTGTGAATTGATGGGATTCTCCCAAATCGTTTGATGAAATGAGTCTACCATGGGTGCAGAAGAACCAACTGCCAGCGGATTATTGCTGGAAACTAAATTAATAGGCGCATTTGCGAGATTGGAACCATTAAATCTCCAGTCTGAGGAAATATTGGGTGACTGGTAATTGATAGGGTTTTCATTCCTCTTTTCTAGCTCAAATTTATCCTTGTCACTCATATCCATCTCTCTTACACTAAAGTGGGCAACAATAGATACCTTTCTCTCACAATTGTGTTTGAAAAACCAACAAGCAATCACTAGACATTTACTGCAATAGGATTCGGAACTTAAAAGTTGACCACACCAAAAAGCCCTAATGGCTAGATGAATGCAGCAAAAGATCAGAGTCCAAAGAGGGTAGGAAACAAATACAAAGAGAACTGTAAACAGAGCAAATGAAAAACCATCTATTTCCCGTACATGTACTGAGTCATCACTTCACAAAGAAGCTTCAACCAAAACAACAGAAAGTTTGAAACTTACAATATAAGAAACTTGACAGTCCTCTCAAAGTTATTCCTTTCAGAAGCTCAATCCAGCGAGAAGGTACGAGACAAAGGAAGTGTGTGAGGCAACCACTGAGAAAAGCAACGCAGACCCACTTCAGTAAATAAGGTTAGAGTTAACAAAATAGTGAAACAAAGACCTCAAAGTACCAAATATCAAGCAAATTCGAGGGACAACCGTAACTTGAAGTACCAAAATTCACAAAAGAAAGACTCCAAGACAAAAGAGAAACACAGGTAAAGAAAGTCCAAAGAAGAAGTGTGAAAAAGCCTGAAGAGGAGCAGTCAATTGAGCAAGTAAAAAAAAAAAAAAGCAAACATTGATTTCAGTACAATAAATACACTCCCATTCAAAACCCTAGTCAGAGATCAGCAGAAACACAGAGAAAGAGAAAGAAAACCAACTAAAAGTGCAAAAGTAATATACTCATTTCAGATTCCGTTCCACTTTTAGGCCCCTGCTCTTCATTCAAGCTTTTCAGCTCACAAAAACACAAAACTTTATTCAATTTGGCTTCTCCCTTCCCCTGTTTTCTTGCTCACCAAAACAACAGAGTCTGAGCCTCATACACAAGAAAGATAAAAGCTTTAGAAAGAGAAAACAAAACCAAACAGATGGGTATTTGTAGAAAGAGTGAAAGGGAAGAGTAATGGCAAAGGTCCTGCATTTATACCACGCTTGCATAAAAAAAAGAGCTTATTGATCATTAACCACCGCCACTGCTACTGTTAAAATTATTATAAAGAGTTAAACAACTTTTCTTTTTTAACTTTTACTTTCAACAACTTTAAAATTTTCTCCCTTAGTTTACTCAATAAATGTCTATATTTTAACTTCTAATTATACCATTTGAGCTTGCAACTGACATTGCCAACTCTTGCTTGGACGTCTTTTTGTAGTTTATTACTCTGTCCTTTGATTATGTCTTGGAAAAAGAGCTTTAGGATCTTTAATGGAGTTTGTTTGGTCAAGAACCCAAAATCTAGCTTAGCTCATTTTCTTCACATTTTATTTTATTTTATTTTCCGGCTTAGATTAATTAAACACTAACCCATATGGCACATCAGGCTTGTATTATTTTGAGGGACAGTTGTGTTGTATTTTATATCCAATTGTGTGATAACTTGCCTGTCTTATCTATCTCTTTTATGTTTGTTTGTGTGTGAAAGCTTTGAGAAAATTAATGCATGCACATACTTCTACCATCTCTTGTTAAATCTTTCTTATTATTCTTTAGGCTATGTAAAAAGATTGGCAACTTGATTTTCATTGACTTGTTTGAATCAAATCATTTAAAACAACAACTGGTAAAGCTTCTTTTTTCTCCCTTTTTTGAGTTTGTCAATCTTTTTCAATAGTGCTCTCGTTATGTAGATGGTAGAATAGTGATATGAAGAATGATTGTCAACAACGTTAATAGATTCAGATTGTGAGGATGAAAAATGGGGAATGTGAATGTAATCGGCGATGAACAATTAGGCAGAGTTGATAACAAATTGGTGGAGTTGATAGTGATGATGGGCCATTGCCACTCCTAAAAGACTGAGAAATGTTTTTTTTAGGTGGGAATTTTTCAAACTTATTCAACTTTTCTCATCACTCATGAGCCTATCAATCTCTAACTTTTCTAAGTTGGTTTCATATTAATTAACATGTATGAGGTTGTTTGCAATCCATTTCAGAGAATGTAGCTTATTCTAATATTTGTATTTTCTAAAGAAAAAATGTTAAAATCGTTTTATAGATTGGAAATTTTTGAAAACATGTTTTGGGTGTTTTTAATGTCTATGTTGGGTTTTTTTTTTTTTTTTAAGAACAAAAGAGGAAAAGTTTTGTTTATTTCATTTTCAAAACTGTTTCTAAACTTCGATTTTGAAATTATAAAATCAAATTCTAACAAATATAATTAAATGGGGTGGCCTGCTAATGAATGCCTAGGGCTATCCCTACTTGCATTCTTAGAGTTGACCATTCAACTCGGGACACTTCTACTTTTCTTTGAACATAGGCTTCAACTAGAGGTCATACATGAATAATATTTAAAAAAAAAAAAAAAAAAAAAATCTTAAAGATGAATAAATTATAATTATTTCTGTAAACTTGTCCAATATATAGCAACTTATATTATTGATGAACTGTCCTTTTCTCTCTTTTTCTCATGTCATTATTAGTTGGCCTTGGGACTTGCAATCTCAAAGACCTAAGCTTTAGAATAATAATGGAAATCTCAAATCTCTCTCACACTTTACTTTATAAAACCCTAACCTTTACTTAACCCAAGTCTTTCTTTTTTTTATATATATTGCCCTTGTAAGAGGTAAAAATGATTTGTGTTGATTGGGTTGGGCTTTACTAGGTATGTTTCAGAATATAAAATTTAATCTCACAAATAAAAATCTATACAACCATAATGTATTAGTCTTCTTCCTCTTTTGACCAAAATTAATTATATCAAACTATTCTTCCTTGATCCCTAAACAAAATACCCACTAATAAAAGGCTTCAAAAAAAATTTCTTTTCTAATCTTATAGGTAAATTAAATCTTTTTTCAATTATTAGGTCGATGGAGAATCACTTCATCTAAAACTTTTAATATGCAAATGTAGATGTATGTGAATCTAACCATTTTAATTACATTTTATGTATGCAATGTACAAGAAACCGAAACAAACATCTATACAAGTATAATCCAAATGGGGAAGTGCCAAATGTGCAGCAGGGTTTGCTCTTTAATAGGAGCAGCATTGATTGGTGTCTCTGGTGTCAAATGCATATTATTATTTTAATACAAGTTGAGAGTTGTTTCACGGTTGGCATGGCTCTCCTTTTGGGAAATCTAAAACCAAGCAAGCAATTACCAAATCCCATTCAAAGCAAGCAACATGGAATGGGAGTTGGGGATTCGAGACCTCTTAAACGGTGCTTTACCAATTCTTTAACCTGAATCAAGGACTGTATCATTGATGATTACTCTCTCTCTTTTTCTCCATGCTATGGAGCAAATGTTAGCTTTAATCAATTCAACAACGCACGTCTAAACCTTTATATTTTGCCAATCTAACTCTGTACTTACTCTTGTTAAAAACTGCATTAAATATTCTTATACTTTACTTAAAGCGTGCTGCCACAAAATTATGTATCTGGGTATTCTTAACTCCACGACAAACAGCTATTTCGTTTATATATACATACGTTCTTCCTCAGTTGAGCATCAAAAATAATTATACTTTATTATGCACCTATTCACAGCTCATTGCTTTGACTTGGTCATCATCTCCTTCCTACATCAAAGTTATATAGATGTATAGATATAGATTAGAGGCCTTATCACCATAAAAGATGATTGAAATTAAAAAACAATGAATATGTGTTAGGTATTCTATTCAATTGAAACATCGACAATATTATCAACATCTTTTCATTAAGTTTAAAATGAGAAGAAAAGGTGCTAAGGGAGGGCTAAGAGAGGAGAACGTCAGCTGGGTCTGTGAATTAGGATATGATAAATATTGTTTCAGAGTTCTGAATTTCATGCAAACATCATTGCACCACAGCATGATGAGATGCTAGTGAATGATAGTTTTCAAACTTTTGTAGCACTTTTGGCTCACTTTTTCTCAGACCTGAGTTGCATAAGATTCACCTTTTTTTTTCCTCATTAGAAGAATATGCAACTTGAAAATAAGGGAAACTTTCCACTTTCCAGCGCTTTCTGCTCACTTGGTTATGTTAATTTGAACTCGCTAGGAAATTTAACGTAATGGGACCCCAGAGGTTGGTGAAATGTCATAAAGAGTATCTTATCTTCAAACTCTTTGTTCCCTCCTTAACTAATGAAACTTTACAGTCGTTTTGAGCAGTTTATAATTGCAATTGATTAATAGAAAATTATGACTTCTATACCACTTAAGGTCTCAGATCATCGAAGTTTCAACAAATTCAATAATTCAATCCCAAATAAAAATCAACCTGAAGTGGAAAGAAAAAATTTTGGACCTGTCATCTGGTTTGCTAAGTGTCTATATCATTGATGGACACATCATACTTTCTCCACAAGTTCAAACAAAACAAAACAGTTCCATAATTTGAAGTTTAATCAATGATGTCACCATCTGATTGAAGAAATTGAACTGACCTAACCCTGAAAGAATTTGAGCTAAATACAGAAATGCTTGCCAAAACCTGTCACTTATGGTTGGATTTTCCCAAGTATCAGCTATATCATATCAAGCTTCGACTACATTACATGAACTTGTTATCTCCAAAACAGAATCTATTGTTTTCTGGTTGCCATCCAACTGAAGTGACTTCACCTAACCAGTGCACAAAATTGAGCTCATAGTATAATGATTTTTCCAGATCTGTCAGTCACTCTTTTCTTACAACAATCTTATGTGTTTCACATACTATACACTAATCAAATAATGAAATTGTTACTATCATTTTCTGTCGGTTGTAAATAATGTATTAGTATTTATTGGTTCATTATTTGAAAATTATATTGATTCGATAATATTATAATAAAGATATTTTAAAATATCCTTTTATATTTAGAGTCCAACATACCGAAGTAAGTAAAAAATTGACCTAACAATACACTAAACCAAGAAAATACACCAAGGCACACAAATTAGTTAAACATCCACTCAAGATTTAAGCGATAAGATGGTCCTAAAAAGGAGAAAAAAAATGTAAGTATCTCCATCTTTCCCGGACGTTATGCATATATGTAATAAATATGAGAAACCCATCTTGAGAAAAGTGGTTGAAAATCTTTTGTTTATCAAAGGCAGTGTCTTTCTTCGAAAGGGAAGAGATAAGAGTAGTGCTATTTCAGAGCACGTTTACCTCAATAATATGCCTGCTTTAATAGTGAGTGGCTGTGGTGTGGCCTGTGAGCAATATATCTTAAAGGATTTATAATAATGTGTTGTGAATTGGAGAGTTTTCAACGCTTTGGACATTCCAAAATTGGTTTTAGATTGAGACATCATTTGATATGGGTGCTTTAGAAAGACTAACTTGTAAGAAACTGCATGCATTGGCATATTTTTCAAATGGTAGATTAATGATTTGAAGCCCATGGGTTATGTTTCTAGGTGTGCTCTTGACTTTTTCCATGTGCCATGAAATGGCTACGTTTCTTCTAAGCTTTGTGATGGGCTCCCACACGCTCATATTTCAGGAAATCAAGAATTAAATAAAAAAAGACTTTAGAACACGAAGGGCTATTGTGAAAATCCAGAAAAGTAATGGGGCGAATTAATAAAGTATAGAAAATTGCCTCCACAAGCTATCAACTTGAAGACATGAATTGAAGTTTGAGGTTACATAAAATAGGTCTTACCCTTGAAAAAGGCGTTGTAGCTATGTCCCGAATGTTTATTGCTAAGCTACATAAAATAGAATCGAAAACAATTGTTATGAGCCCATGGTCCCCTCCCCCTCGCACATAATTATTTTATAGTTCATCCTAAAAATTGTACCAGGTGTAGAGATGGGTCTTTAAGCAACATAGGCCTAGGGTTGGCGGTAGCCCGTACTTCATGGGCCCAATGTAGCCCAATTAAGTAATGGTAAAATCACCAACCGTTATTGGACTATTTGCAGGCGCTGGTCAATATGGGCAATTACACAATCTGTAGTTTCCCGCCAATATCAGAAATTACTTAAGTATTATTATCACATCATAATTGTGAAGGTCAGGACAAGTATTTTCCTTTTTCCCATTTTTTATGCAAAAATTTGGTTTTTATTTGTTTCTTATCTGGTTTTTTAAGTGGTATTTGTTTTTTTTTTAAGATACGGGCTTAAAAATGACTCAAATTAAAGGACTTCGTTAAAATTTGATTCACTTCTAAAAAATTTAGACATTATGATCCATCGAGCGCCTAACACCATCTGATGCTTGCCACCCCCTGTCAAATGGTGACATATGACATTCAACATCGTTTCTCAAACACTTTTGAATGTTATCGAGCATGTCGGATATTGAATAGAGGGTCATTGCGTAGAAAATTTTATATGAAGGTCAAAACTCAAACGCACTCATCTGTTTTGGTCTATTCCTACATTTGAATTGTCAATTCAAAGAGCTACAAAAAATATTATCAATTACATTTTGATTGAAACCTACGAGAAATTAGAGAGATCGAAACTTAGAAATGAAATAATATTAGCATAATCCAATGACCAGATCCAAGGGCAAAGGATTTTATAGGCTAAAGTATTGAGAATTCTTTTTTTTTTTTCAATTTTTAATCAATATAAACAATTTTTTAACTTCCCCCTTCCTTTTTCTTTTTTCTAACACTTTACCCTCTTCAAACTTTATCGACCTCTAAACTATTTCTTTTTATCACTTTCTCTAACTTGATTAATAAATTATACATTTAACTTTATTGGGTTTTTTTTTTTTTCATTCTAAAAGATCATACAAGCTTGGAATATAAAGGTATAGTTCAAAACCTTAAAATAATTATTTGAAAATTAGAGATTGGTATTACGTTTAATCAATTTCACAATTATATTTTTAGAACTATTTATAGGTGAATAACTATTGAAAAATTATGTTTCTAACATATATTGATCAGCCATATTTTAGCTTAATTATAAGTGAGATTCATTTTGTGTTAGTTGAATTTTTTTATGGATTTGAATTCTCCTTAA
This sequence comes from Bursera cuneata, assembly GCA_026212285.1. Classification (NCBI taxonomy): domain Eukaryota; kingdom Viridiplantae; phylum Streptophyta; class Magnoliopsida; order Sapindales; family Burseraceae; genus Bursera; species Bursera cuneata. The sequence continues at coordinate 22,033 of JANLJB010001957.1, read as the reverse complement.
TGAGAACATCAAAATAGTATATCTATATACTCAAAGTGAGGAACGAATGAACGAGAAATTGTTACTCAAAATGAACCCATCTAGTTGGAATATTTGAGAAGAAAACTGCATTGGGCTTGGTTTTTGCAATTTTCTTTTACTTTTACCAATTAAGTAAGTCAATTAAAGTTAGGCTTTAATGCTTCGTAACTCTCATAGCTTTAATGGTTGGACTCAAATACTTGTAACTCCTACAACTTTAATAGCCTAATTTGTAACTCCCCATTCCTTGACCAATAAAAAAGACCTTTTTTTTTTCATTCCAAGTCACGCCAACAACTCTTCTCTCCTTTTTTCTCTGCTTTCTCTTCAAAGAGTCTTCTTGTGTACTTCTGTTGTGGTAGAATTAGGGCAGCCAAATTAAGTTCGCTGAAAGCAACTTTCGAGGTATTTGATAATAGCTTGGAAATCATTGTATCTTGAAAAACAGACGCTACACAACCTCAAGCATTCCTGTGAAGGGTAAATATATTTTAAAGAAATCATGTAACGCACGAGTCTCAGTTTAGTTTCCTTAAACTTAAATATTTATATTTGTTATTATATGTTCAATTAATGTTAAGTTCTTATTAATTGAAGCACGTTATTAATTAAAGCACTTATTAATTAAGTTATTTTATAAATGTTTAGTTATTAAACTATCGAATTAATATTGTGTTATATTAATTGTTCATTTAATATTTTTGTTATATTAATTATTTATTTAATATCTTTGTTATATTAATTGCTCATATAATATATATAATTAATTATGATAATAATTACAATATTATCTACTTAAATTGGTTACTAGATATCGAATAAAAATGAAATAAAGAAAGAGAGAGAAAGACAGTAATTTTATTATGAAATTAATGTGATTTTTTTAAAAAAATTATATACTTAAAATTTTTAAACAGGACGGGTGCTTATACCAGGCTTTATAGCAGCGGATTCGGCCTCTTAGCTTAAAACAAAAAGAAGTCTCAAGCCCAAGTTCAATTCTTAGTTTAACAATATAGTTTTTTCGTATTTAACAATGTGCATCATTTAGCTCGAAATACTACAATATATTTAACAATGTGCATCATTTAATTTTGAAGTAGAATTTTTCACTTGAAAAATCAATTCTTAGTGAAGAATTAGATATTCAATTGGGAACGGAATTATAATATTTTTGTTAATATGAAACATCCTAATTGTTGTTAATGTTTTATTATTTTAGGTATAACGTCAAGTAACCAATCACTTAAACCAAAAAAAATAATTTTTTATTTAAAAAAAATAGATCAAAGTCAACCATCAAATGAGACCCCTGATATTGAACCTATACTTTATGAGCAACTCGTATTCAAAAGCATCAAGGAGTTGAATCTTTATTTGATCATTCTTCAAAATATTATTTCTTAATTGATATATTGATTCGTCTTACGTTGACTCTTCCTATTTTTAAGACAATAATAGAATAAATATTTTCAGTTATAAAATATACTAAAACAATACATCACGATAAAATAGGGGACGACTTTCTTAAAGATTATTTGGTTTTATATATTGAAAGAGAATTTGTTAAAACTATTGATTCAAAATGATAATAGATGAGTTCTATTTCTTGAAGAATCGAAGGGCGCAACTAGGGACAGACCCAGGAATGAAACTTAGGGGGGTAAAAAATTAAAGTAACAATTAATAAAAATAAAAATAAACAAAAACATAAATATTTATATTAATAAAATTATCTTTTACTAATACATTTATAATTGTTTTCGACAATATTTTATCTTTTGAAAATATTCTATTTCACAAAAATATTTGATTTACAAGCCTTTAAACCTGTCCGTAAACTATATGTAAATTTAGCTAATTAGCCTTTTAATTTCAACTGTATATTATTTTTTAATCTCATATTCATTATTTGAAGTTACATATAGTTCGAATGGCATAAATTAATTCTAACGTTATAAATCAAAACAACAAAAGAAAATTAATTTTAAAAGCTTTAACCCCTTTTTTATGCTTCATCAATTTTTTCTAATAAGATTAATTTTTTTCGTTCAAGGATTTTTTTTATTATTGAGTTCAATATATGGTAAGTGGGTCGATAGACGATAGGTAAAAAATTTTGACTTTGATAATCTTTAGAANAAAACTTATTATGTTTTAAAATTTCAACAATGATTTTTTAAACATTATGTCTTACTAATTATTCATCTACATGCAAACATAATATCATAACTTAAAAAAAAAAAAGAATATTATACTTAATTTGATGACAACTAAATATTTGGTAGAATCTGCTTCTATTTTCTTTCAAAATACAAGAGGATTATGAAACAAATCTGTCAGTTACAAAGATTTTCTTATTCCAATCGTGAATATAGATGTTTTGTAGAAAGGAGGCAGAATGGATCTTGCTAGGTTTGACCGTGATGGAGGCATATGGACGAAGACAATTTATTTATATAAGGCAATGATGTCTTTTTTGTAAATTAAAAATAATTGATATTAATTAATTATTATATAATTTAA
>JANLJB010001957.1:0-18897 GCA_026212285.1 Bursera cuneata | reverse complement strand
AATGATGTCTTTTTTGTAAATTAAAAATAATTGATATTAATTAATTATTATATAATTTAAAAAAGAGAAAAGAGGTGAAGCACTTTTGGAAAAAAATGGATTCACAAAATAAAAATCTCAAAACATGCGTTACNAGTCTAGAGAGCCAAATGTTAAACATAAAAATTAAGAAGAGAGGTCAAAGAAAAAATAATAATTAAAAGGGGTTGTAGATACCAAATAAAGAAGCTAAGTGGACATAAAAATTAAGTGGGTCACTTGACCCCACGTGGGTCCGCCCATTGGCGCAACTTCAATAATTTTTATTGTATATGCATATATAGTTATCATTTATGCCTCTGAGTTTAATTAAAATCTAGTGTACTACAAATATTTGAGAAATTATCCAATACAACTACTGCCATTGTATAGTTTTTAAAGTGATCTAATTTTCTCAATTAATCCCATTTAATTTCTAATTTACCTTTAAGTGGTACTCGGTTGCATTAATTCTGAGGGAAAAGAATAAAAGTTTCCTAAGGAAACCATTAATTTTGTCTTGTTTGGATTAATTTCTTTAATTTCTAAAAAAAATAATTTCTTTAATTTCTTTTGTTTGGTTTGATTTATTTTCTAAATTAATCCCATTTATTTTCTAATTTACCTTTATTTTGTATTTGAGTAAGAGTGGTACTACATTTATGAATTCGTTTTATAAACTTATTCATATGAACCGATATGGAGATATATATTATTGTCACATCATATTTCATAATTAGTTTTATTTTAATTATAAAAATAATTTTCTTTATTACATTATGTCATATCAGTTTATATAAATAAATTTATTCAAAGAATTTGTAAGTGTAATGTTAAATTTGATTAAAAAATAATTTCATGGCATGATGTTAAATTAATGTTAAATAATTTCATGCTACTTGCCCCATTTTGATCTAAAGGGATCCCATTTTTAATCATATCCCATTAAAAATAAATAAATTTTCTCTTATTTATCCCATTAAATTCCACAGTCAACCTTCTTATATTTTTCTAGATATACACCCATATTTGCCTCCCACACTAATCCTTAAAACGAATTTAAAAATTAATAATATAGATTAACTAATAAGAAGAAGAGATATTAACTAAGAATTTTAATTATTTTTTAATCAAATTCATACTAATGTTTCTAATATAAAGTGCAATTTTGGGAAAGTTTATTAAAATTTTGAGTTAGAAGAAATAATAATCTTTTAGCAAATGCTAAGTAGTAACTAATATTTCTAAAATTTGTCTCTTCACTTGAACAATTCTCAATCCACCAATTTTATTAATTCATGCCTTAATCCAAAAGCTCTAAATTTTTATAGATGTTAACTAGACATAATGATATTTCTCCAGAAAATATTTTGTAGCAATAAAAAGTAAAAATTACTTTGAAATGATTTTTGTTTTGTAGTAACTCATATAAGAACTCTGCCTTGTCACTTGAATAGTCCTTAATCCATGAATTTAATTAATTCATACCTTAATCCAAAAGTCTAAATTTTTTCACAAGTTAACTAAACAGGATTGGATATCTTCAGAAATTTTTTATAGCACTAAAAATTGAAATTTATTTTTAGATTATTTTTTTCTATTTAGAAATTCTGGCATAGAAATCCCAGTCCTGGGAATTTGAAAAAATTATTCTATAACTCATAAAATCATGAAATTTTTTAGGATGATCAATGACATTTGTAATAAGTATCATAAAAAGTTTCATAATTTTCTGACATGTTTAACATAGTTAAATATATCTTGTAAACCTGATATGCGTTTAAACTGAAAATTTTCTGTATTTTTTCGAGAATTTAAATAAAATTTAATACTAAATGTTTTTCAATGAAATAAATTTTATTATTTTCTTCAAGTGTGGAGAATAATTTATAATATTTTCATGTTGAAATTCATATTAGAGATATGCCACTAGAGTAAGACATATTTTTGTAAATGTAAACTAAATGTGAAATAAATAATTTTGTCCCTCAATTATTGTCTCTCTTTCATCTTTTATATAATATTAATGATCAAGTTTCTTGAGTTAAATAAATGATAAAATTTTTGGTTATATGAGATTGTCATTTATGGGAGATTCAGAACTTTATCATAGTTCAAATTAAGTTCATAACTTATAAACATGGTTGGACTCTCTGTTTGGATAAGGTTTTAGTATCGTTTGCCTCTATAGGGATGATGAATCTCAAATCATTAAAGTGTAGACTAGAGGGCAAAGACACTTGTGTATTATGAATTTATTGAACAAGGACCATATAAAGTTTATGGTTTAGTGTAATTATCGTTATTGTAAACATCAATTCAAACCAAAGCAACTTGGGCATACCTACCTTAATTCTAAGTAGGTAGCATACCTCTAGCAGGCTGTAATTTTTTATTAGAATAGAAAGTTAGATCTTTATTATAAAGGTTAATACCTTGGATAGTTGGGATTGTAAGATTTATAAGATAGAGTATACTATTCCATAGATATGAAATTCATAAATCTGTAACGTTTAATGGATATTGCCTTAAGGGTTTTATAATGTCTTGAATGATATATCTTGGATGAGTGTTTAATAAAGTAAGTTCATTAAACTTATTCATTCATTGGATATAAAATTGGTCTTAAGGTTAAACATATAATTAAAAGGGTAAAATGATTAATTCAAACCAACTTCAATTATCGGGATCCTATGAGGGTATCTAAGTATTTTTGTTGCTCAATGGATAAAACTTAAAGGTATAATTTAATCATTATTAAGTTTTTTTTTTAAATAAGAATATTTAATTTAAGAGTATAATTCTATGCCTATAGCGAAATGGGCTAGAATTAATAGACTAAGCCATCGCATTTATGAGGTAAAATGCTACAAGGCTTAGTCCATTGAAATTTGTACTTAAATATGTCTATAAGGTACCTTAGATAGCTGTCTAATTCGTTCGGACATCTATAAGGACTAAGAAAGAAGAATATAATTCGGTAAGAACCTATTTAATAATGTCATGAGATTAAATCAGTAAACAAATTCATGTGCTTATAATTAGAGTTTCTCTTTGGACTGATTCGGGCAAATTAGGGTTTGGTTTCAAATTAGGTTCATTTTTTTGGAAACTTTTAATTTGTTTAAAAGTTGTCTAGGGTTCATATTTGGAAACTTTTATGTTTGATTAAAAGTTATCCTAACCGCCCCTTGCCTTAAGTGACTAAAACTCCCACAACCTCGGAATATAAATAATGTTGTACCCAAATTTTAGTTATATGTATAAGGTTTAAAACCTTACAAGCCTATTAGCCTGGAAAACATATAGATCATATCCAATTTTGAATGATATTCAAGGAAAGGTTAATATAAGGTCCAAAATGGCATGATTTTGTGTTTCAATATCAATTAGGTTAAACACGACAAGGGTTATGGAATGTCCCTAATGCCCTTGCATATATAAAACCAAGTGAAAACCCTAATCCACTCATTCACTCACTTAACTCAAAAACGGTAGAGAAAGACATATAGAGTGGCTATGGTTTAAAACCGCCTCTTGGTGCTGTCTCTTTTGATCTGTCACAACCTTGCTGTATCACCTTCATCCTTTTCTCTCTATCCTTGTGTGTAGAACCGTTCTAACTACTGGAAATGATGCCCTTTTTGTGAAAAAGATTGCATATTAATTTGGGAAGGCTTGCGGTATAAAGACTTTATACAAGAAAAATAAACCATAAAAAATAGTTTTTCCATAGATTAAACTTTGCATGCAACCCAAAGATTCTCCCACGGTGAGGTTTTCGTGGCTTTGAACGGTTCAAAGTCCTCATTGGATAGCCATCAATTCGTTGTCTAGGAGATGATATAAATTCTTTAACTTGTATTGTCTTATAACTTTTGTAAAATTTCATAATCCGAACTATTCTAACCATATTTTCATAAATAAAGGAAATAGAATACCAAAAAAATTCGATAATAATAAATTGAATAAAGAATACAAGCAAACATAAAATTTTTACGTCAGTCCTGTAAAGTTTGTATGAGATCAAAAAGTAGGGTTTGCATGGTTTATGCAAGTGTGTCGAAAGAGTTTACAGGAAACAAATTGATTTTTTTTTTAGTTTTATATTAGATACTTAGGTAATTTATTTTAGGGATAAATTTGTAACTTCAAAATATTAAAAAAGTGGGACTTCTTAGACGAGTGGTGGGGGCAAATAGCATCACCCTAAATAAAGTTAGGATAGTCGGAAATTGTGTTGTACATATTAAGCTCTAAAAATTTACGTATTTTTATTTATTTTAATTATTGATTTATCTTGATAATTATGTTAAATTAATAATTTTGTTATATTTCATGATTTTTATGATAAAAATACATTTTTTGATATAATTAATTATTATAATAAATGAAATTATACAGATTTTAAAAATTTAATATGTGTCTTTAGGATATATATTAAGACTATTCATAAAGTTAAATTATGGAATAAAATTGATTCGGCTGAGGCCCTATGCTAATTGCGATCCAAATCCAAATGTAGAAAGGTCTAGTAGCTGCTCAACAGCTCTCGAGAGTTGGTGTAACAAAGTTAACATTGGCAAGTAGTTGAATTGGTTGAGTGGTTAGTTTTTACTAGATAGAGCAATTGACAGGCTCAGTTATGTCGTCTTCTTTTGGCTGTTTGCAATTTCTTGAAACTGGACGCTCCTTCTACTTTATAAAATCTATTGTTTGGAACGGCTTTGATGCCAAAACAAACTCAATAATTTAACGGACTTACTGCTGTTCTCCTTAACGTGCGCCCGCCAGAATATTCACATTAAAGCCTCGCCACCTGTCTTAACCTTGACTAACAGACACACGCGGCTCATTTTAGACTTAACCACTGGATAATAAATCTCACCAATTCAACGGTATTATGAAATGAAAGGTCGTTAAAGAATTTTTTTTCTTTTAAAAAACTTTTCCATTTTACCTCTCGCTGATCCTAGCAATACCCATCAGAATTTTTCGCAGTAGGTACTTCTATCTAAATCTATCTTTTGAGTTTTTTTTTTTTTTGGTTATTTGTGTTATAATTTACAGTACATAGTACTTTATGTGATGCTGCAGCTGAGTTTCAGAGCAGGTGTCATTGTTGCTTGTTTTGTTGTGCTATTTAAGTGAGCTCAGATTGAATAATTCTGTTGGATTTCTAGTGAGATAATGCATATGGGTTTCTGGTTTGTTGATACAATGATCATCCTTTGACTTGTAGGATCCATTGCTGTCCGGTACTTTTTTGGAGAATTCTAGTCTGGATTACCTGTCAAGGGATTTTAATGTCTTGGATTCCTTTAGACTTTTCACATGACATTGGTGTCAAACGCATGAATGAGTGTCAATTTATGGTGGTTGGTTTGTGATTTCATGACGGTGGACAGGTAGTTTATTATTGAAGTTGGAATTAATTTTGTCATAAAGTAGGGAGAAATTTATAAGTTTTTGCGTAATTGATTGACTAAACAGGAACTGTGTTATGTGAATTAGAAGGAAATAGGAACATGAAACACTGTAGAGGCTGCATACTGATTTAAATGCTCATAGTGTGTTGTTAACCTTAAGAATTAAGAAAGGATGTCATGAATGGAACAGAACTAGGCGCAAGAAACCCGAAAATATGTTCCAATTGCTGAAATTGTAGTTTTAATGTTTAGAACTTTGATAGTAGTGAAGCAGTATAATGGCATGATGCAATTTTCAAATAATTTAATTGTTGGTATACTTAGGACAAATCAAGTTTTCCTAACAGTGTTTCAGCTTGTTAAGTAGTTAATGATGGGCTTGTAATCTGAATACCTTGCCTGCACCCCTTATGGTTGTTGATTATTCGATTATCTGATGAGCGAGAACAATGCTTGCCAATTGATGTATGAATTCCATTTCTCTTTTGAATATTGATGGTAGATTGTAGCGGTTTTGAAATTTGTAATGATTGCCAGCCCTATGTGATGAAGGACAAACTGGATGTAGCGAATTGATAATCTGTATATTATTTGAAGACATGCCTATTATCTGTTTTGGTACTCCCTATATCTTTTGGAAGTTGAGTACGATCATATCATGAAAATCTCATTTGCTTTGGTTTTCTTCAATGCCCTTCTTAGGTTGTTAAATGAAAGATTGAATGATGGCAATGAATGACCAAGCTGTTGACGATATACATAAGGAGAATCCCAATCTAGACAAAGTTTACTTACATGAAGACATTTTAGTAAGTGGAAAGGACATGCAAGAGATGGAGAGAGTCATCAAAGTTTTAACTAGATTGGACTTGGACCTGGCATTTTCTTCTGAGAAGTTGATAAACTTGCATGTACTTTTGATGCAACTTTTGGCTAGGGATGATGATCTTCAACCAATGGCCACAGATAACAGCTGTATCTCAGAAACCTCCATTCAGAAGGCATTGGTATATGATCTTTTATCTGGAATTTTAGATTCTAAGTTAAGGGAGATGGACAGTTTTTTGGATACTCTCCAAAAGGAGATTGTTGATGCCCATCATAAAATATATTCATGCGGACATTTGAGAGGCATATTCACTATAATGGAACAGAAGTTGCATGATTCTGAAGAATCATTGAAGCGGTCTCAAGATCATGTTTTGGATTTGAAGATGCAGTCAGCCAAGTTGCAGAGGGCCTTGTCATCTTTTAAACATGATAATTGTAAGCTATGAAGTTTTTTCCTAATATTAACCTGTTTCCCTGGTATAAATAATGTAAGATGCATGAAATTTAAGATGATTTTACTTTGTGATCATTCACCTTTACATGAAATGCTTGATAGCAGGTGAAAATGACGAGGCCACAGAGTTGGGAAATGGTTTGCTGTTAAATATTAATCTGAAATCAAAAGTACAGACATCTGCACGACAAAGACATATTTTAAGGATGCTGGAGAAGTCTCTTGCAAGGGAGCTAGATCTGGAAAAAAAAATATCACAACTGGAACAAAATGAAGAACAGCTGAAGTTAAAGCTAGGCTGTACAGAACAAGTTGCTTTTCGCATGGAAGAAGCAGCTGAAGTTGTTTGGGGAAGGTTTATAGAGGCAGAAAATGCAGCAGAGGTGCTCATGGGGATTTCAAAGGAATTGCTAGGTCGACTCCAGATTGTGCAATTTAATCTGAATGGTTCTCTCCAACGAGAAGCTGAGGTAAAATCTAAGCTTGAAGATTGCATCGGACAGCTGAAAGCCAAAGACTTAGCTCTACAGAAGATCAAGACCAGCAATGCAGAACTCACTACGAAAAGTTATGAAATGTTAACTTTGCAGGAAAAAGTGAAATCCCTTGAGGAACAGCTGAAAGAATCTGAGATTCAGCTGGAGAATGCGAACACCTCCTATGAAGCGACTCAGGAACAGCTTGATGAAATGGAAAATGTCATCGAGTCGTTGAAAGAGAGCATTTATGAAGCTGAAAGTCGGTTTGAAAGTGCAGAAGCCAAGGTTTCACAGTTAACTGATACAAATTTAGAACTTACTGAAGAACTAAATTTTCTTAAAAGTAACAATGATAGTAACACAAAGAAGGTAGGGTTACTTGAGAATCAGTTGAGAGAATTAGAGATCCAGCAACAGCATGCAAAGGCATCCTCTGAAGCAAGTCAAGAGCAGCAAAACATGTTATATTCTGCTATATGGGACATGGAAACTTTAATTGAAGATCTGAAGTCAAAGGTTTCAAAAGCTGAAATTAAAACTGCGAGTGCAGAGGAGCAAAGCATTCTTCTATCTGAAAATATTTTTGAATTAAATAAAGAACTAAGTTCTATGAGGGATAGAGTGAAAATCTTGGAGTCATCTTTGGATCAAGCTAACAATACAAAACTTTCCAGTGCAAAAGAAATTAATCTTAAGACCAAGCTAATGATGGATATGGTTTTGCAACTAGCTACCCAAAGGGAGCTCATTCAGAAGCAGGTATTAACTTTCTCACAATTTTAATTCCTTCATTTGAAGTTGACCTGTAGTGGCTAGTTGATTTATTGGGTCATATGCTCTCAAAGTGAATGCTATTATTGAGGCTGCATGTGGGTTCTCAAGGAAATAAATTGATCTATCATGTTTCATACATAATCTTGTTCTCTCATGTCTGTCATCACGATGGAATCGGTGATGAAATTTGGAGCCGCCATCATAAATGGTGGTTAAAATTTCAGATGGCAACAACTCAAGGAATGTTGTAGCTTACTCTATTAAAGTGGGGACTGCCATTTTGCTTCAATGGCCCCATTTTGAGTTTTGGAGTTGTAACTTTGTTTTATATGTATAACAATATTGAATCACACAAATTCCGTGGACCTATATGGCCATTTGCATTCCCTGTTTGTTTCTTCCTAAAACTTTTACTTTTGTGGCTTTTCTTCTGAATGGAGTAGTCGATTTATGCTGAACAATTATAGGATACTTACAGGAATGGAAAATTTTTATCTCAACTTTTTGAACTTAATGTATTCTGTGCAGGTGCACTCCTTGAAAAGTGAGAATAAGTTATTGGAGGAGAAATTACGGTATACTAAAAAGGAGGCTTCTGCAACTATGCAAGACATAAGAGGAGATGATGAAGAGCTTCCATGTTCCAAGAATGATATGGTTCATTCTAGTGGTATGTCATCAGAGGATTTCGAGTCCTTTTCTAAAAGTTTCCAGGCAGGTATCCTTTTGAATCTTTTCATTCTTTACAATTAGTGAACTTGCATATCCTTGGTTTCTAAAGGAAATTGTAGGGGTAGCAATGATCATTTTGATTCAGGTTATGTTTGTTAAAGTCGAAACAGTTGGGTCCTTTCCTATAAACTTAAGTTTTGGGTACAGTGGTTGCTTCATATAGTATAAGAGCTAATTTGACCTAGAGGTCTTATGTGCAAAACCATCTACATGTTTGCATTTGTTTTTATGTCTGTATTGTGGTTATGTTTGATCTATATAACAAGATTGCTGACTAAATTCAACCTTTAGGGTCAATGCATGTTAGAGCTTAAATTCTATCGTTAGGTACTTAATATCTTCATAGGATTATCCTTTTTATTACTTGTGTAAAGCATAATGAGATAACTTAGTAGTGTTTTGCTCTTCATATGTAAATGATTTTGACAGAAAGCTTGTCATGTTATACTTTCGTCATCCTATTTGTTACCAAGAAAAAATGTTTTTGTTCTTTATTGATCCTTTTTTTTTTTTTTTTAATAATAATAATTCTTGAGTACTTGGCAGGAGTAAAGAAGTCACAGTTACTTAGCCTCATACCATAATTGTCACACTGCATCTCTCAGTAAATCCTACTAAACGCCTGGTGATTGTTCTTGTGTTGACTAGCATGTTACATTTACTCTAGTGTATATGATGATTACTACATAGCCAATGATAAACGTACATACCATTAGGTCCCTGGACAGAGTCGCTTTGGACAAAAAGCACCTAAATATGGTGCCTTCAGAAAATGGACAAGATTAATCACTGACCATTGCTTGGTGAGGGATGGATGAGTGTGGATACTACAAAGTATGCCATTTTAAGTACTCGAGTTCTTGGAGTTCATCAACCTAAATCTACTGCCTTGTACATTAGATATCATCATTTGCTTTTCAGTTCAATTGTTTTGAAGATTTATCATGTCCTTCGTGATTGTGGTATTTTTTTTATATCCTTGCTCTAAATTACGTCATATTACTATTTTTCTTAATCAGGTGGATGAAGTTTCTAAAGATGGAACAGCATGTGAGACAGAGCGGGTGCCTGGTGTTACAGCAAACAATAACACCGGTGCAGTCTCAAAGCCCGAGGCTGTAGCACCAGAGCAGGTCGGGCACCTTAACCTAAAGGGAGTTTGTCTTGCAATTTTTGTGGCGCTACTTTCATTACTGCTAGCCCTGTATTTGTTACACAAGAAACCAGTCCTAAAGCTGTTTGATAACTTTTGACGGCTGAGCTTTGCCATGGCATTCCCATAAAGGGATTTGTGTCTTTCAGGCGTTGATTTTTGATCTACCATGTTGGATAGATTGGTTTGCTTCGTTTGTGAACCTTAGTTTGTACACAGTTGATTATTGTATTCTTTGTAGGTATTTTATTTGTGTTATATTTGTGAAATGTGTATACAGTAAATGAAACTCTTGATTTGGTATTTTGTTCTTACTTTCACATTAAAAGATTTGTGATTGATATGAAGTTGTATGCCTGATTGGCAAGAAAAAGGAAGAGAATTTAACAAAATTGATAGAAACATTTTTAAAATTATTTTGCCTGCAAACTCTTGATAAAGATATATATTGTGTTTGGTAATAAATCTAACAAAAGAAATAAAGTTTGATTTAAAAAATAGAATTAAATTTAAAACTGACTCAAAAACCTTTGTTTCAAGTATGATTGAAAAAAACAATATCAAAATTTTACTTACAATCGAAAATCTCTTGTTCACTCAATACGGCATCGTCTAAGCATAGCACTTGGATGAAACGTGGCAGCTTATTACTGGTATGTTTATTCTGAATTTTGACTACTAAAAACCTAATTTCCGAACCAAGCCGAAATCTAACCCTAACCCTAACTATAGTCACACTATAAAAGTCCATTTTAAGCAAATGTTGGCAGCTGCTGGCTGAAGTTGATACTCTGAATCTTGCACCAGTAATTGATTGGAAATCTTTCAGGTACTGGATAAGGATTCTGAATTTTTGAAATCTATATAATTAACGCACCAAATAGCCCCTTGCTTCTTCAAGTATTCTAGTTGCAAGGAACAGTTGAGAAAAGGGTATTTGTGGGTGCTAAATTTACGCTTTGGCAATCAGCTTCTACTACTTGTGATAAGTTTTAGTTCCTTTTATCGCATTAAGTCTTTCGCCAAAAAAATAAAAAAAAAGGATTTCCCCCCCTTTGATTTGTCAGTTTTACAGGCAAAGCAAAGATGATGAAGAAACTGTTTCCATCTGAAGTATTCATGTGGAATGATTTCATGTCATAATGGTCTTCAAAGTTCTCTGATTGCTTTGCTCCATAATTGCTGAACTAGTATTCAATTTGGGTTTTCTAGTCAATTTTACTGATTTTTTTCCCTATGAAATTGTTTTTACCCAGATTTAATATTTGAGGTTTCGAGAAGTATGCACCAAAATTCATAGTCTGTTATGTACTTAATTTTTCAGGCTATACGAGCATGGTGCAATAGAAACATTTCTTTCTCTGTTCATTTTTGCTTGACTTATCATTTTCAAAAGTCTGGTGCATTGAGAACTGGGAAGAAGATATGTAATATATTGACCTTATTGCTTTCTATTGTGTCTAATGTGGATATTGTATGGTCTATAAGTGAGAAGCTTCTGCTTGTGCTGTATTTGCACAAAGTCTTTGAAGTTAAATTTTGAGAGTTTGGTTGTTGTTAGAATTGTATAAAGTGGGGAGTCAGAAGCTTATTTGCATTGGTCCTAAATAGTAATTGTAATTGATTTATTAGTGCGTTTCAGGGGATGTAAATAATATAATATGTAATTTGTTTGATTTGTTTGTTTGCTTTGCAAGAAAATTATGTGCATATGCTTGTGAGCTAATAACTATTCAGACTTTCAGTTGATGGTGGTCTTGTCTATTTTCTTTTTCTGTTCTAGAGAGACTATAATAAATCAAAATTTCCTTTTTAATTCTTGAGGTAGAAGCAACATTCTTAATTGCTAAGGTTCTATATACCAAAATACAAATTTGTTCGATGTTGTTGTAGAAATGATTTGCGGGGAATGTGAGTTAAAGAATCATTTGTGATGTGTATATTTGAACTTTTTGTTGCTACAAAAAAAATTAGTAGCTGAAGTTAAAAGCTGATAAATTGTGATTGCAGCTGTCGGTTTGCTTTGTATTTGTGTTCTTACTCGAAGGATCTGGTAATTCTCAATCCATCTACTGCTCTTCTCTCATCTTTATGATATATTTGAGCAAGAAGCGTTTGCAGGTTTTTCAGGAGCAAGGTTGCTAGAAGAGGCTAAATATAGTTGGGAAATAATGCTTTTCGCTGTCGTTTTAACATCACGGTGTACTAGAGTACAGAGGACATTGATCAATTAAGCTTTGCTACCTTTGTATATATGTAAATGGTGTCATAAGAGAGGCTGCCAATTTCTTTAGAAGAGTTTGAACAGATTGGGGCCTATTTCTTATGGAAAGGGTAACAAGTAAATGGTAATATATATGGTAAACCATTGTACCGCATAAAAGAGGCTGCCAATTTCTTTAGAAGAGTTTGAACAGATTGGGGCCTATTTCTTATGGAAAGGGTAACAAGTAAATGGTAATATATATGGTAAACCATTGTACCGCATTTTGAACAGATTGGAACTCGTGGGTAATGCGGCATCTGGAGACTTCGGCTGCTTCATTTTGAATCAGAACACACAGTAGCATGATTAATCCTCAAGTTTACAGGGTAGCATTAGCTCAACAATAGCTAGAATATTGGTATCAGCAACATGATAGAATTTGCATTTCTATATGATAACGCCTTCCATCGAACATTGATTTGCCTCTTTTGTTATCAGTGAATAGTGTTTCAACTCCACCATTGTAGATTTTGATAGGATTTTTCTCATGGAGCATGAATGGACGGACTTGCCATATTGACACAGGAGTTTTGGCTGGTGTAGGATTCTCAGGCACAATTTAAATTGAACAATGAGAAGATATATACAATAACGAGGGGTATATGGCCATATGCCTTCGAGTCTGACGAACAGCTTCTGGCAAACCAATACTATTGAGTGCCAATTTTTCACCTTTTTCCGATGGATTCCACAAATTTAACATATTTACAAATGGTTTCTAAGTGGACTCAAATAATACAAAGTGACTATTAGCTCAAACCTTTTGTTCTAACAAATTATGTCCTTTCGTCACTCTGATTCGGTCTAGCTATGACAAAATTGAAAGATTTTAATCGGGGGTTAATTTATAATAAACACCTTTTTTTTTTTCTTGTTATATAGCACACATCAAATCATGGAGTCATTTTCTTAAAATCAATTGAACTGTTTGTCATGAATTAGGATCCTCTCCTTATCTTATTTCTCATAAGCGTTTAAAGATATGATGCTGTGTATTGATATTTATGGATTGTTAAAATTTATTTTTATTCTTTTTCCTCATTGATACATTTTCCATGACCACTAATCAAATTTTTGTAAAAGTACTTAGCTAACGCTTGTAAAATAGAACAATGACATGTATATTTTTCATTCTCTGCCAAAAGAATATCTTATTAGTACATAAGTTATTTATGGTAACTATTAAAAATGATTCCTAGTTATAAGGAATAATTCAAGAATGCAAACCAGTGACTATATACAGAAAAAAAAAAAATCAATAATGTTGCCGGATGCTATGAACTTGAGTGGAATGTTTGAGTGTATTGACAATTAATTGATGCTTAATTGAAGAAATATCTTTGACAACAATAATTCAAGATGTTGCTTCCATTGAAGAGCCCAATCTTAGACCTTAAGTAGGATATTTGAGAACGAGAAATTGGCTTCAGTAAGAACATCAACTAGCTGATCATTAGTGAAAACATTAGATACACCTAGCTGGTTTTGTTGAACTTACCCACGAACAAAATTAAAATAATTGCAATAAGTTTCATCATTGAGTAAAACAGGATTTGCACATAGATATCTGGTACAAATGTTATCACATACTTGGAGTTTGGAAAGAAGAGATGCCAAGTTTATGAAGCAACAATTGAACCAAGGACAAGTCATATGTTATATACCAACATATGGCTGTACTTCGTAAGTTTAGTAACTCATTGCACATTGAATATAAATGAAAAAAATGTTATCCACATCCAGGATTTTGCCATTTATTAGTTGAAGGTTACCTTTGCAATTAATTGTACGTGCCTCATAATTTTTAACAGTCTCAAAGTTGGACATGTTCTTACAAATACTATCAACAGGAGATCAAACTACATATAACATTGNTGATATCAATTAAAACGTTTAAGCTATCTATTATCCAAGGTTGCTAAAGATGTGTATGCGAAAGACTCCTTTCAAGATGATTTTCTTGGCCATTCTCCTGCTCGTTGCATATGGTTAGCTTCTTTATTTATTTATTTTTTCTATTCAAATAACAATCAAGAGCATTATCACATACTCCATTTTGATGCAAGTTGTTGTTATTCAAGCCCCATAAAATCTTTATCTAAGCCCAATTTCGAAGCATAATTTTAGATAAAGTCAGAACTACCATTTTTAAATATCTAATTTTTAAGCTTCCTTCTTCCTTCATAAACTCATTATGTTCCTTCTTCTTTCAAGTATCTTTCTTTTAACTGAAANATTCGCACAAGCTTTTAGTCCCAATTTTCTCATCAATTTTTCCTAAATTCATACAAAATCTCCAACTTTAACTCATGCTCATCCAGATAACGCAATTTAGTACAAAGAACCTTTCAAGTTTTTTTTTTCTTTTTTCTTTTCTTGTTTCCAACGATAAGAAAATATAATTTGTGTGTTTTATGTCTGATCTTCGTACCTTAAAAATAAATAAATTAAGGATCTCATTTTACCTTCTTACATATATATTGATCATTGGTGGAGACCACAATAGAAAGATCGTAAACTTCATAAGCGTTAACTTTATAGAGTAACCTTTAAAAAAAAAAAAAATTTGCAATTCAAACATTTGCCAATGAGTTTAGTTGATCATGTAAAGTAAAAACTGGTTTCTTGGAGAGGGGGAGAAAAAAAGGTGACTGAAGGAGAAAGATGATGATTTTAAGATTAACAAATATTTAAAAAGGATAGTTTTGATAATATTTACAATGGACAATATATTTAAGATATGGTCTCAAAAAGAGTTCTGGTAGGGTTCAATAACAATACTCTTTTGGTATAGATCACGTAATGTTATAAGAAGAATGAACATTGTTATTCAACATGCAATAATCAATATTTTATTATTAAGTGTTAGGTCAATCGCATTGTGGAAAGCCCAACCCAATTTAAAAGCCCATGAAAAAATAATTGCAAGAAATACAAAAATCATGAAGAAAAAACAAAAACCAATTTAAAACAAAAGTCAAGTGCATGCGTCTCATTTCAGCAAGCAAGTAGCGTGAAAAGAAAATGAAAAGAGGCAAGCAGTGAGCTAAGTGGAGAATAAAATAAAGAAAGGGGCTAGGGTTCTTCAACTTGATTCAATAAATCAAATTGTTAAATGATTTTTTTTTTTCACTCAAATTCAGAAGGGTGAACCTTGACAACATCATTTTCAATCCTATTGGTTTGATTTTTCAATTTANGAATAAAATAAAGAAAGGGGCTAGGGTTCTTCAACTTGATTCGATAAATCAAATTGTTAAATGATTTTTTTTTTCACTCAAATTCAGAAGGGTGAACCTTGACAACATCATTTTCAATCCTATTGGTTTGATTTTTCAATTTACTTTGTCCTTGATGCATTTTCTTAGACCCGTTGTTTAGGACACCAAAACTTAATTTTAAGTTGCATTTGTTTTGAAATCCATCTTTGCTAATGATGTTGATTGTTGTGAACCAAGATTGATGTCTTGATGTTATTTTATTGATACGGTCAGCCTTCTATATTGATTGGAGAGAACATTTCGTCAACTCATTATTGTTGACATAGTAAAAGTTTGATATGAGACTAAGGTCAACAATTAATTTTTTTTATTTGGGTTTTTTTTTACGTATAATTAGTGCTCTTGCTTGTGGATGATTGGTAATTTAGTTTATGATTGATTATTGTGACGACTTGTGTTTAACCTTGTGTAGCTAGCCTTGTTAATTGTGACATTGTTGAAGTTTGATGAGAATCTTATTTTAATCATCCAGAGAGGGAAAAGTTTTTATTTCTGCATTGTTATTTTGTATCGGCTTTCCCAACAAAGTGGATTAGAGCTTTAGGTTGCTTATTATTAGTTCTTGTATGGTAAAATGGAAGAATCAAGTGGTACGATAAAATTGAACTTGTCAAATTATTCTACTTGGAAGGTTATGATGGAGGATTTGCTTTATTGCAAAGACTTGTACAAGCCAATTAATTTAAAGAAAAACCTGAGACCATAACCCATTAATGAAGATTGGAAGCTCACCAAAGGCAACTTAATAATGGTTAGAGGAAGGAAAGTAAACACTCTTTATGTGATGCAAGCTAAGCTAAGCAAGGGGGAGTTGAATGTAGTTGAGAAAGAACTTGACATTGAGCTTTGGCACAAAAGGCTCAGTCACATAAGTGCGAAAAGACTTCAAACTCTCACTAGAAAGAAATTCTTTCTTGGTTTAACAGGGACATCTCTGAAAACTCTGTGTTCATTGCTTAGTTGGTAGAGCTAATAGAGTTACATTTCAAACATTTCCAAAACACAGGAAAGCACACATACTGATTTCATTCACACTGATGTTTGTCTTATGCAAACTAGAATAATAGGAGGTGCAGTTTATTTTGTGACTTTTATTGATGATTGTTCTAGAAAATTCCGTATAAAGATTAGCTTTTATTGATGATTGAGAATTTGAGATGGATATTTTTTCTCTTTTGTATTGGTTCACTGAAAGTTTAGCTAAATTATAATATTGATTTATTAATTAATATTTTATTATTTTAATTCTAATTATTTGTCAAGTTTTGACGAATTTAAATTAGCTAATAATAAAGTATTTTAATAATTTTAAAATATTTAGTACAAAAAATATTATATTTTAACATAAACCGTTCTAGAAACCAAACCAAATTGTATTTTTTTTTAAAATTTAATTCATTTTCATTTTACTCTTAAAATAGTTCAGTTCAATTTGAAAAATAAAAATACTGAGAAGTGTTTAAGCTGAAAGAGGAAATAGTGGCTCAGAGATACAAGAAAAGAGGAAGGCGGGAGATGGAAAAGAGTGAGAGAACATATAAACCATCAAAATGCGGAGCTCTAGGTTATACAAGTAGCAACGAAACAGGGAGGGTGTAAGTGGTAGGTAAGTCAAAGATCAACAAGAGTAGAAAGACTTCGAGGAGAAAGGGAAGGGAAGGATGGAGACAGGACAGAGAGGGAAGCGTGACGAGATTGAAAGGAAAAACCAATGGAGAGAACAGATATTACCCATATCGAAATCTCTAGAGCTCTCCTCCTTACTCCCTTCCTTGTTTGTTTTACTTGTGCTCTGTTATTCTATTTATTCACTCTCACATACTGTTTTTTGTTTGCTTCCCCCAAAACCATAACCAACAACTGATTTAGGCATAAGAATGTATTTGTAGGTGTGGACTTAACTTGAATATTTAAACCTCTAATATAAAAGTGAGTATAGAAAGTAAAAGATATTTTAAGTTGATTAGGTTTAAATGTACGTAATTGTAAACTTATTGAAAGATAATTTTATAATAAACATTTCAAGAAAAAAGTAGGTGTATTGATAATAATAATAAAAAAAAAAATAGTGCAAATAGGCTCACCCAATGATCTGAAAACCTAAACTAATTATTTCCTTTTAAGGAGGGCCTATCGGATTTTCTTGCGAGAGAATGTGTATCAGTAACCCCACTACTGGATTTCTGTTTCTCGTTCAACCAAGAGATATCTTTAGCGTTGTATGAAATTATTGCGCATGCATAGCTGCCTAATTAAGTAATTGGATCGTTTTTCTTAAAATTGTTACTATATATATATAGCTATAGCTAGGGTAGAGGAGAATCAACTACTTCTGTGCTAATCAATCCTTACATCATACTTTGGTTCTTGATCGTGAACTAAAAAGAACTTACATCATACTTTGGTTCTTGATCGTGACCTAAAGAGAACCACGTAAAGATGACTAAATCTTCTTTTAACACGGCATCGTCCATGATTATGCTCTTATTCATTGCTTCATGTCAGTCTCTTTCTTGCACTACTATATATTATTTATCACATGTTTAATTAATTATTCGTTGTTTTTGTACGTACTTTCACGTGAAAACATGCACGCACCTCATGGATATAGTTTTCGCAGGTTTATTAGATCGGAGGGTGCCAGGAGCAGAAGCATTTCAGATATGTAATAGTGTAGAGGACTGCAAGGGTACAAAATGTGCCAGGAGCGGCACTGTTATTTGCTCCAAGAAAGGCAAGTGTACGTGCAGCGACACTCGTGCTGCCAAGGCCCGACACTTCTTAGATTCTAATAGTTATCCATATCCAAATTGTGAAACTAAGAAAGACTGCCAGGAACAGCATGTTTGTCCTCCTAAATGCCTTATTGGCTGTGATAATGGCTACTGTCTATGCACATGTTAAGCCTGAAGCCTCATCAAGACGTGGGTTATTTATCCTTTGGAGTTCAATTAATGCATGATAATTAATAATAAATAAGACAATAATGCATTAATCTTTCTCAATAAATTAATGTACTGGGTTTACGAATGGATGTTTTCTTCTAACATATTTTTTCCAGTCTCCATATTTAATTACTATTATTGTATAATCTCGAAAAAAAAAGAAAAATATGTTACGTCTTATACTGGTTTCCGACCGTTTTGGTTCTTGTTGCCCAGTGGCTAGAGTAGCTAAACTATAAAGCAAAATATCAAATTTTCGCCAGATCAAGATGAATGAGGCCTGATGTCAGGAATCTTGTTCATAAATGTCCTAGATTACGTTTTAATAAATTACAAACCTTAAATAAAATAGAACATTTTTTTTTTCCTTTAAAAGTATTCATCTTAAATCTAGATGATTATGTGTGACTAGTTATTTCCTTTACGGCTATTCTTGGATTTTCTTGCCATAGAATATTTGCAACCGTGTTACCAGAAGATATCTTTAGCATTATATGAAATTAAGTGATTCGATAGTTTCCCTCAAATATGTTAC
>JANLJB010001956.1:15556-43064 GCA_026212285.1 Bursera cuneata | reverse complement strand
CTTTTTTGTAAAAACCCGATTTCGGGTCTAGTTTTTCCGACCCGTCGGGTTTCGGGTCAGCGTCGGGTTGGGCGAAACCTGACCCGACCCGACCCGTGCCCACCCCTACGATGCTCTAACGTCATATTGTAATAGTTACCATGCAAAAGAAGAGAGATAACATTTATTTATTTATTTTTCAATTTTGATCAATATGATGATCTGATGGAATAAATGTGCCTAAACTTTCTTGATAAATATATATAATATTAGCCGTCCTGTTTTCGTTTTCCTTGCTTATTAGACTCACGCAAGAGTGCATATGGGAAGTGTTTTTGACACTAACAAAGCTACAAATAAGCCATATCATTATCAAATAATCATAATATTTCTATTAATTTTATAGCGGTTGATTGAAGTATTGTTTATGTTTACACTTCCACCCTGTCCTATTATTCTTATAAATTTCTTGGTCCTACTAATGGTAAACTTAGGTTTTGTTCGTTTATATTTTTGAAAAACATTTTCTTGTTTTACACGTTCCTAAATGCATTTTAATTTAAACACGATCAATAACAACCCCATATCTTTTTTCAAAATTCAATACCAATTATATATCATTTCTTAAACATCAAATCCTTTTTAAAATAAAAACACAAATTAATAAACGAACAAAAACTTAGATTTCCATCAATAGTCTTTTTCGGCTGATTTTGAAGAGGTTTGGTAGCATCAATCATACAGAAGGGAAAGAAAAGCTTATGTGAAAATCATTTTCTAATTGCTCAGAAGACTTTGTTCAAATAGACCAAAAGTTGCATTGCATAGAAATCAGAAGATTTACACAACAATTCTGAACTAATTTGTGGTTGAGTCTTAACTAAGTTGAATACTAGTAAATTCATAACTTCTGTTTTGCTCAGGTGATTGCTGAATGATTTAACAAGCAGAATTGGTGGTTTTCCTCCTGACAGTGAACAGCAGTGGCTTCAGTCAAGAAATCCTGAGCTTCCCACAATCAAAATCAGATATTTTGATCACCATTCTACCTAGAAATGTAGACAAAATTTTATCTCTCAAGAAGTTCATTATCTTCCTATCACCTTGCTGTATAGAACCAACTACATAAGATAAGCTGATCAGCTCAAAGCTTCTCCATCTCCTCTCTTTCCCAAATTTTTTAAGTCCCATTTCAATCCTCTTAAATTCCTCCTTGTCTTCACGACCTCTCACTTTACTCTCACCTGGTTTTGGAGTTAAGGCTTCAGCAATGCACTTGGCTAAAACAATCCCATCTTCCAAAGCTGCACACCCACCTTGGCCAATGTCAGGGGTCATAGGGTGGAGTGCATCTCCTGCTACACACAAATTTCCCTTGCTAATATTCCCCCAGAGCACCTCGCATGGATGTCTATGCCTTAGTGTTGATTGTAAAATACTATCTAGTGAAGTGTTTTCTATAATTCCTTTTACTTGCTCAGGTAATTTGTAACACTTGCTTAACACAAATTGCTTCATCTTAGCTGGATCATCTACTAGCTCTTTATCTACAAGTGAAATTTTATCAAAACAAAAAGTGAGAAATGAAAAAAATTTGTAGAACAAATAATGTATACGATAATGCTGGTCAAGAAGCTCAAACCCAAAGCAGACAATATCATACTATGTGAGAGCTGGCCATTATAAATGTACTTTCCTCATACAGTAGCTATAGACATACTAGTTGAGTTAAACTAGGTTGAGAGGAAGGGCTCATTACCTTTGCTGGAGGAACTCCAATTGAAAAACCAATAAAAAGTCTGATCATCACAGGGAAGGAAACCGGATCGAAAGCCTTTCCCCATGAACAACAGGAATTTTGGTTCAAAGCCATGACTACACTTGAAATCTGCAAAGCCCCTTATTTCAGATCTTCCCACAAAAACTGGCTTCTTGAAGCCAAGCCATTTTGCCACCACTGAATTTATTCCATCGCACCCAACCAACACCTTTCATTCACAAAGTGCTCATGTGATAAAATTTCAGTAACTAGACTAAAAAGAATTCCACTTAAACATATATAAAGCCTAAGAAAATTGAGAGATGATATCAAAATGCACCCATTACAATGTAGTCCACGATCCAACTGTCACCTAACCACACCTTTGGGTAGCTCGAATGTTTGAAAACATAAAGTTTTAGCTTTCTTACCTTGGTCTTGACGATACTTCCATCAGCTAGATACACCAACTTAAAGTATCCAGACTCCTCTATAGAAATCACCTTTGAGGAGTACCTAATAGTGCCACTTGGAAGCTCCTTTTCAAGTGCTTCCAAGATCAACTTCCTTTTTGCACATCTAACTTCATGGTCTACACTACAAGTGACAGACCAGATTGTTATTAGTCATGCACAAATAAAAAACAATTTGAGTTAAACATAAGCCAATATGTATTTTGCTTAATTTTGGCATGCTAGTATGAGAACTAGTCATGTAATTCCTTACTGTTTTCCTTTGCTCTTCAGTGATGTTTCAAAAGAGGGCTTTCCTGATATTGGAAAGGTAAACACTGTCCTGCATTGGATTTCTTTATCGGGTCAGTTTCAGGCAAATAGATTAGGAACCATACCAGTAAAGTGATGAACCAGTAGGCATTGCTACTCCTTGTTGCTGGCAGGAATTTGCTATTTTGGTGGGTTATTACCTGTTTAAAATTATCTATCCCAGCAGGGATTCATTGCAATCAAGAAATCAAATCTGCTTCGTTTCTTGTTGTTATCTATGTTTTCTTCTTAGTATGAGTTTCTTGTAGAATGTATAAAAAGCGTTTGGTTACATGTTTTATATTGATAACATAAAAAACACCTAATTAAGGTACAACACTCCTAAAACACCATTTCCATCCAAAATGAAATTACTTTTTTTCTTGTTTCTCTACTCTCTCCCTTTCTCTTTACTTTTTTTAATGCATTTTCATTACAAAACATAAAACCAAACACATTCTCTATCTTTCATTCTCATTGAAAAACACATCACTAAAAAGTTAGCTTTGAATTACCCCAGGAGCTGTTGATGTTGTTGGCGAAGTGCATCACCAACGCCTAGAACATCTAAGGCCCTCCAAGCATTGCTCCTTATTGTGATTGCAAATCCAGTGGCCCTCAAACTTTCTGATGATTCCAACACTAAACTACTGATTCCCAGCCTGAAACAGCAATCAAGTATAGTTCCTAACAGACACTACGCATGTCAATTTTCTATCAATCAATCAATTGGACGGTACCTGTAGAGTCCTAAAGATGTTGCTAGGCCGGCAATTCCAGCTCCCACAATCACAATATCTTCAACTACTTCCATGATATCTTTGGTCAAACAGAGTAGAGACGAGGATCGATTTGAGGACTTGTAATTGACTTGACTTTTATAGTTTGTGCTTTGGGTGGTGGGCTTGGAACTGATGGGCCACATGCAAAAATGATAATAAAAATATTTGTATCATGGGTTCCTTAAAAAAATAGTCAAGGTATCTAATTAAAAATTATATATTTTTTATGAATTTTGACACCATAATCTACCTATCATTAGATACTACAGAAACACTTTGAAATGCTATCAATCTACCTGTCATTAGGTACTACAGAAATACTCTGAAATGCTATCAATCATCAAATATATGATAAACGATTGCTATCTGATAATAGATTATTTAATTTTATCAGTCATTGAATATCTGACATCTGACACTATCAATATAAGAATCATGACATCAAAATTTTGTAGGTACAATCATTTTTCAATTTCATTTATAAAATTAATCATATCTAAAATTCTTTAAAAAGCCAATGGATAATGATGCGATAATTTTACCATAGTAATGATGTGCAACTGTTAGCTGAATTAATGTTTTATTTGGTCTCTAAAGGAAATTTAAACTTTAAGAAAATGTAAAAATAACCAAATTGAGGACATAATTTTAAATTTTAGTTCAACCCTACTTTTCTTTTTAAAATAATCTAAGTAAATTATCTAACTGTTAAATGGGTTATTCGACAATTCAACATTAATTTAATTGTGGATAATACTTGATAAGAACTGACTATCGAATAAGATATCGAACTTTACGATAACTTTACTTGTCATCTTGTTGGTATTATAATTTGATATTTAAACTCAATAAGCACAATAACAAATAAGAAACAGTAGAAACTATAAAACAAGAAATCATAGATTGAAAATCCTAATTATATTAAGAATTTCAACACATCTTACTCCGCAATTGAATAGTACATATATAAATAAATAAATAAACTTTGTTCACAAGTTGAAAGAGTGTTTTGAATTAAAATTTTAGAGGGCAAAAGTAGCTCCTAAAGCAGTAGTTCATTAAACAAGAAACTGTGGTAAAAGAATGTACTATGTTGTTAAAAACACAACAATGTTTCACCACTAGAAGTGATGTGAAAAATAGACAAAACCAATACCACAGAGTCGTGCCTCGGAGACCCGTTAAACTTCCGAACATCTTCCTTTAAAATATTTATCTCTTTCACCCTGTAAAGCTTGGAACAACCTATTTCTTAGAAAATACTTTTGCATCTCATAATCTTGATCAAGCAAGTTAATTCAATATTGGTATTCTAATTGAAAAATATAAAAACCAAGTTACGGGAACCTTTTTGAGAGAAAACATACTCTACATTCCTTGATTGACTAGCCATGTTCAAAATAAAGAGACAAAAATACTTCAATCAAAACACGAAAGGTATAATAGGCAAGATTAGTGGTTCATTGTGTCCACGTAAAAGGAAGAGATGCAAACTATATTATATATATGGTAAAAATAACCATTAAAAAAAAAAGCGTCATAAACATTTCATAACTTAAATCAACAGTCACATTTAATTACTACATAAAGAAAGTTACACTAGTAGAAGATTCCTTGACAAAAATTAACTATCAGAAGTAAACTTTGGTTTCCTGGCAATCATGCCAAGGCAGTAAAACCCGAGTATCAACACCCATGAATTCAAAGAGTAACTACCGTGGCCTCTCCCAAAAAAAAATCTCTAAGCCATTACACCCCAAATGGCTACCCGTTTCTCATCTAAACATTGAGGAGATACAGTATAACTACACAGTATGACAACTCCTTAACGGTGTTTCTGGTACATCCGAATTCCAGAATCTTATCTGCTATCCGGAAACTTAGCCTCATAGTTCTGGCGCAACTGCATGAGTGGAGAAAGGAAATGTTCTCATTCTAATAATTCAGATTTATCAAAGAGGATATAAGTATTACAGCAAAATGCTTATTACCAAGAATGTTGCAGTGATCATCTTCCCAGCAAACCACCTTCCATGGAGAGCACGTTGTGCATTTATTGCAGATTCGGTTTTTTCAAATTGCAAATATACAAAACCAGCACTATTCCTGTTTTACCAATAATGGGAAAATGTATGAGACAAGATGGTTAAGCCGAGAAACAGAGAAAATATCAGGAATAAAACTAGCTTTGGAGAATACTTGAAACGCTAAAAACTTTCGGAAAAGAAAACAGTGTTTTGACTTAGTTAGACAGATCTTAAAACTATTAGTTCAGAGTAGAAATCTGCAATCTCAGTGGAAAATGTCGAACTCACTTCTCGACAAAAATGTGTTTCAATTTTCCAAACTTTGAACATTCTCCTTCAACATCTTCTTTGATATCCACATCGAAGTCTTCATATGACTGCCAAAGAATTACATGTTAAAGCATGACCAAAGATAATAGGGTGAAAAATAAATTTCTGAATGCCCATCAACCTCACTGTTTGGATCAAACATATTCTTCAACAGAATACATTCACTTGGGACACCGACTGCATCAACAGTAGGAATGCTAGCCATGGGAACTTGAAGACCTGTGCTCAGTTGTCCAGGAAGAGTTGGAACAGAACTTTGTACAAGAGAGGGAACAAGGGAAGAAACTGCAGGTGCAGCTCCAATGATTGGTGCCATCGGTAAAGCAAGCCCAGTAGTATTGCTTAAGGAGGTGCCTACTGAACTAGCAACTCTAAAGAAAGGAAGAAAGATGTAAGAACAGTTACCAAAAAAAGATTTTTTTTTTTTTAAAAAAAAAAAAAAGCTTGGCAGGGGCATACGTGGTAGCACTGCCACTACGATCCAACTTCCGCATAAGAAGGGCTCGAGAATGAGCATTCAGAGACTGCAAACTTGCAAGAACATTAGTATAGCTTGACCAGATAAGCAATAGAATTGAATACAGAGTCTATATTGAATTCAATTAAAATAGAAATAAATTGCAATCTGGTGACTACTAACAGCAGAGAGAGGTAAAACAGATTCAACTTTTCAGGATATGAAATATAACCACAACTGTATAAACATTAAAATCCAAGTAATAAAGTATAATTAATGATTTATAATCATGGATTTCCTTGTAAGAAAATTATCCAAAAAATCAGTTAAAAAAATCTTTCACAAAGATTAAATGTAGAAGATATACCCAGGCCACCAATAAACCAAGATGCATACACATGTAAGCTGTAAATCAGCCAAGAACCAACTAACAAATGCCAATATAAAAGAACAACCCAAAAGTAACTTCAGGTTTTAAGATACAAAACACACAGGTCTACTGGTCTAGTGTGCGTGACAGAAAATCACAAGACTTCTCTTTGTTTTCTTAGGGGTAATTGATAAAATGACTTAAATTAAGGGGACTTGTTGAAAAATGACCCTCTTCAAAAATTTAAATGCCATGACCATCGGACACTGTCAAACAGGGTCATGACATCTAAATTTTTAAAAAGAGGGTCAATTCTCAAACGCACCCCCTTAGTTTGCTCTTTTTTGCAATTCTTTCTTGTTTTTTAGAATTTATATAAAAACATATAGGTTTTTGCCTTTCTACATAGGACACAGTTAATAGAAGGCCTGCACCGTTGTAGGAAATCAGCTCACATCTAGATGGCAACTCTTATAATCAACATAAAGGATAAGAAAGTAAAGAACATATTACTAACCAAACCACCGCCTTCATCATCATCAAAATCACCAGTATTTGCCCCACCATCTTGCATTCCAGTTTGATCCGTAACAGCTGACACCTAAAAAAATCGCATAAGATTAGGTCCCAAGTTATAAGAAACATGAAACTATTTTTACCTAAAGTCAATGTGAAGAAAAAGGATCATTCCCACTGTTAGATGCATCCAACTTAACACGTCAAATAAACTGGAAGAGAATTAAGCTAATTGCAGTTTGTTTTCTATCCTCATTAATAAACCCAAAAAAAGCATGCTCTAGTTGAATGTCAATAGTAAGTCCCATCCAATGATATATATTGATATTCAACTCAAATCAACAATTCAACCAATCCTTAATTACAATGACAGAAAAGAAAAACATAAAAAGAAAAACAGAACTTATACTGACAGAACATGAAAGAATTCCAACCCATATCGGTGCACATGGCAAGCACATATCTGGAAGCTGAATATAGTGCCAATACCTTAATCATCCGGCCAGCAATCTCCAGCTGTCCATTCAAATTCAATGCATTCCTAGCATCTTCAAGACGAGCAAACTGCATTAAAGCAGAGCTCATTAAGCCATGATCTCAAGATGCCGATTTAGGTACTATTAAAATTAATCTACTGTAGAAATTAAAATATGTAAGCTTTCTTACACAAGTTTGATACCTAGGACCTACAACTATTATTTTGTCTGTTTAACAAGTTTAACGTAATCCTAAAAAGTCCTGCTTGAGTTATCCACATGCATTCAATTTCACAATCCAATTGAATGCATGCATTTACACATTCTTCAGTATGGAAAGCCTACAATTGCATTTTCAGGCTGTTTCACGAAGCATTAGATGTTGTAACCAGACTCACCTGAACAAAACCAAAACCTTTGCACTGCCCAGATTCATCAAAGGGCAATTGCACCAGCTCCACCGTACCAAATGGTTCAAAAACCTGAATATTCATCCCAAAAGCAAATAAAACACAAATTAACCAAATATAAAAATTGCCTATTACACCAACCCCGAACAATAATTTTAAATATTTTGGTCTATATCTGTGTCACACAGTATATGTATGAGCAGAAAACCCTTACTTGACGAAGTTGGTCTTCTGTCATGTTAAAATGAAGATTGCCAACATACAGCCTTCTAGCGCCACCTGAATAAGGACCAATGAGTCCACCAGAAGCTCCAGCCACAGATATGGTTGACTGAACAAGATTCTTTTCAGCTTCTGATGGTTTAACCATCACCGGATGACCAAGAAGAGGCTGCCCAGACAGTGCTATCGCCATAGGGACAGACATTACATCATAAAACTCAATGTACCTGCAACCACAAACAGTGTTTAGAACTTAGGGTCCGTTTGGTTTAAACTCCGGAATCGAAATCGGAATGACTATTCATTTCTCTTGTTTGGTTCGAAATAGAATCGAAATTTAATTCCTATAGAAGTTGTTTGGATTATAAAAATCCAGAATCAGACTTAATATTAAAATTTCAAATTATCTCTTGTAAAAATATATAAAATAAATAATAATAATAAATATATATCATTGTTATCATAAAATATGAATTTTCATCTTTCATGCACTTTATTGATTCTTTTACATTTTATAAAAATATTATAATCTTTTTTTAATTTATTAATTTTTTAAATATTATAACATTTTATTAATCTTTTTTAAATATTATAACTTTTTTACATATTATAATTTTTTTAATTTATTAACTTTTTTTAAAATATTATAATTTTTTAATTTTATTAACCTTTTTAAAAATATATTATAACTTTTTTATTTTTAATTTATTACCTTTTTAAAAAATATTATAATTTTTTTAATTTATTTATATTTTTTAAAATATTATAATATTTTTAATTAATTTACCTTTTTAAAAAATTTTAACTTTTTTTCTTAAAGAATAAAATAATAAAAAGTATGTTTTTATTTTGATTCCAGCTATGAATCAAAATTGATTGATGGGAGGTGGGGGAGAATGACTAATTCCCTTTCCTGGGGTAATGGGATTCCTATTCCCTGGTTTATTTTTTCCAACCAAACAACAGGAATAGGAATACTCCATTTCCATTCTTACTCGTGGATATATTTTTAACCAACCAAACGGCTCTTTAGAAGAATTGACAAAACAGGCATGCACATACACTAAGAGGGGGAAAGAAAAATAACATAGAATCAACAAATTATAACATTTTGATGTTTGTTTAAGCTCATGCAACAATTGGAGATGGATAATATCTCAAGTGTTTTCACTTAACATTTTGACATATGTAGGCCATCTATAATTACCAATATTTTCTTAAAGGTCTCCATCAAAATGCAATTTGCTTCACCAAATGGTAATGTAAAATATAGAAACTTCCTCAAGTATTAAACAAATTAGTCTTTAACTTGAATGGTTTTCATCAATAAATGACCATATTACTACATCAAGTTTGTAAAGTCCTGAAGATAGCTCCTCACTTTCTTTATAGGCGGTTAAGAGGCTTTTTTTTTAAAAAAAAAAAAGCTTGCTCTCTTTAAGATCTTCTTAAGTTTTGAAGTAAAAAACACATGTATGAAAAGCTATATTAAATATAGTTTAACTAATGCTGCAATGTTATGTAAAAACTTACCCAACCCCTTTGGACCGCCTCGAATTACGGTCCATTATGAGTCGTACATCTCGAACCTGAATATTATAATACAAGTGTATTAGAAGAATAACATAGAAGAAACATCTTTTTTACCCCTATAAGAAAACAGTTACTTTCTGATACAAAACAGAGCATTTACTTTTACTTAGATGTAATAAAAATGACAACACCAAAAACATCTTTCTTGATAACTGTAGATTAGGATTGACTTCCAACCAAAATCTTATAAATTTGTTAACATAAAGATAAATGGTAAATATGAACTTTAAAAAGAAAGCAACAAAAGACAGGTTTAAGCATCCAACGTCCATAAGAAAGAACTAACTTTGCCAGCCCTTGAGAAGAACTCATAAACATCTCTCTCATCAGCCTTCAAACAAATCTGTCAATCATTTACCAAAATTATAGGTCGGTAGGCAACAAAAATCAGGTTGATGGAAAATATAAAAAGAAAAAGAAACAACACAACACAATGCATATGCCAAAATCACTTTTAATACCTGATATGCAAAAACTGTCCTCTGATCCCGTTCAGGATCAGCCTCTGGCTCTACCGCTTCATCTTTCTTCTCTTTATATCGTCTACAAAGAATGTAATGTAAAACAATTATCAAATTGTTTAACCAGTTACCTAAGTGTTGATCAAATTTTTTATTGAAAACAGATGACTAAATAAAACCAACAGGCAGGAACATCCATGGAGAAATAGCTTAAAAGATATTTTGCTCCTTGAATGAAATAACATTTTGGTATTTTCCTCATATTATAAACTCAAGGAAGCAAAAAGAGGAAAAAAAAAAAAGGAATCCCCCAAACAGCATCAAATATTTCTCCACTATGAGTAAAAAGGCCGAACCCATGTAACATAGTCCTGCAGTGAACTATACTAGGTTAACTTGAGAGGACCAATGGATGTAAACGGTGAAATAAAGTGACTTTGTTATCTAAGTCAATAAGAAACCAACCTGGTGAAGGATGCTGCAATTAATGAAAATGGGAACATTGATACCAAGTAGAGAAGTACATAATCCAACAAGAGATTTTGTACCTATAAAATAATCTTAAAAGTAAAGCACCACCATCAAGTTGTAAAGATGGCAGCGCAAAGGACCTAATTGCATTATTTTGGAACCTGTTAAACGCTTATATTTAAGTTGTAATTAGTGCACTCCCAGAATATATAATCAAGACAAAAAAGTAATAAATTCAAGAATTCTTAAAAGCTAATATCCCTTGATAACAGTTGCATAACTGAATCTTACAAGAAAAAATAAAAAATATACAGTGAATATAACAAACACACAGTATTTATCTGTAAGCTTAAATTTGCATAAACATTATGACATATTCGAATTAAGTGACAAATAAAAATGCAAAGCTCCACAATTTGCAGACCCGACCAGAAGATATAGACAATTCTCTAGGGCTTTTAGAGTTTTTACAATCAAAAAGTTTTTGGAGAAAGAGATAATATGAGCTCGAGGATAAGACAACCAAACAGTACTAATCCCTTTTGGTTATCCCAGAGTTTATAGGAAAAAAAATCAAGGAGAGAAAAAGTATGCTGGGTACAGAAAAAATATAATCAGGTAAAATGTGACAGAAATCTTTGGTAGCAAAAGGAAGTTTAAAAACGTATGTCTTTGAGTACCCGTGTCTACCAAAAACTATTTACAACAAGTTTCAGAGTTTGCACAATACTCTGACTCCAACATAACAAGGAACCTGGAAAAATTAATTCAGAGCACTTATGGTTAACTTATGACCATAATTTCAAGACAATGAAATCAAAAGACATCTCACAATGAAATAATATATCCTGCACCCGGAAAAAATTAAAAAATACATATGTATATAACTATGGCCAATCTTGTATCCCATTGAATATTGAATTTCCCACAGGCATCAGAAGATGAACTGCTTCTCTAAAGCCATCACTCCCTCACCGGCATTTCTGCAACAGAATAAATATAATTAAGCAGATGATTTTTAAAGGTGGACGAGAACGAAAACCATTATAGGACATAACCACCCTGGTCAAAACCTCCAACATTGAAATTCCCAATCTTGCAATGCAAGCTTTTTAAAGTCTAGGAAGAAACATTTTAAACCCATGATCTGAGTTCTTGTACCTGGCCCAGTTACCAGAGGGACCATCTGAAGATTGCTCTAGCGAATCTGCGAGTTCCCAGAATCTAATATTCAATAACCAGAATTTTTAAGATTGTTTAAATAGCACAAGAACTGCATCAAACTTAAGAACCACTGAGAATATTTTTTAATGGTATAAGACTCGTTAAGTAAGCAAGAATTGTACTTAGAAGAGAATGCGGCTCGCAAACAAGGTGGCTTCATATTGGATTCAAGTCCTATTGGGCCAGACAGAATCAAAGGAAAAATATGGGAGAAAAACTGTAGGACAAATACATGCTAGTAATTTTGGAACAGCAATGGAATATCAATCCATGAAAGTAACTCGTCATGTGTACAAGGAAGGTTAGCAAGGCAAAACACATGCTAAATATCAACACTATAAGCATTAAATAAATAAATAAACGTCATCGGCTTCACCAGTTTAGGTGGGCTATTTAGAGTAAATACATATGTGTGGGGTGTGTATGTGGGCAGAAGTATCAAGCAATTTACAGATAGAGAAGTAAATTAAGGCACCCAACTGGAAAGCACTAAGCACTTAATTTTCAACTAATTAATATACATGAATCATTGAATTAGAAAGATGTGAACCCAACCACTGCATAGAGGAGCCCCCAAAATAAATAACACCACTGTATAAAGGTTCTAATACTACAAAATATGATTATGTTAAAACTGCAAAGAATCATTCCCCAAAAAATAAATCACCACCCTTTGTCAATTAAATGAAGTGCTCAGATCAACACTGCACAAGGAGACACCCGTATAGACTATAATCCACCTCTTAGCCAAACATGACAGAACAACCTCATGACTTAAAATAATTTCAAAAAAAAAAAAAAAGGAAAGTACACTTTAGAAAAAATAGTCAGAAATCCCATAGAATCTTAGCTAATCCATCTTACAGAATCGGCATTATAGCCAAAGTTAACTATATGATAGATATTGAAGAGGCCCAACCTAGACAGGAAAGAAAAAAAGAGAGGACATAGATCTATTATTGTTTTTTGCAGGTGTACGAAATTAGTAACCGGTTCCTTATTAGCACACAAATTTTTACTTCAGTATTCTATTCTATAATACATTTAAATAATTATAAAGGTACTAGACAAACAAATATTTTGGGTTAAACATAGCAGAAAGGTTGAATGAATTGTATTAAAAGGCGAATAATTGTGTAGTATCAAAGTTGATAACCTGAAGACCACTTTGCTATATATTTAATAATAAACTTCAGTGCTATGAAGGCTCACTTTTCAAGCTCTAACAGCTTCTTATATGCAGCCTTGTGAAAGAAAGTACACCAAAAATTCTGGAGCATGCCTGAAACACATATAACTCCAGCATGGTTATTTTCCTTCTTCTTGGGATAAAAGATTAGGAAAACAGAAGTTAGATACACCTCATTAAATGGCCTGGTACTGTTTCTGACAGAACATCTGACAATAACATAAGTTTCTCACAACTTTGCCTAAGTAAACTATTATAAACTGTACCATTTTCTCCATAGGAACAGTATGTGACATAAAAATAGTTTTAGTCAAGTGAAACATAAAAAAACGTTGGTTAGTTTTATTTAAAAATTAGACTAAAAACATACACACAACAGAATCACTCATCCTTTCTTCAACATAACGAAGATACACCATACAACAATTATTAGATATAAAAAAAAATTCTTTCATGAAGCTCATGCAATCAATAATTTGATTTTTGCAATCTACCGTAAATTTATTCACTATAAATTACGAGTTGATCCTACATCAATCTGGAGACTTCCATAAGAAAGGGTCTAAGCCTAATTGAACAGCTGAAAAAAATTGCCCTAGATGCTGATACATAAGAAGATAAAATTAGAAAGCAAAAATAAGAGTACCTGCTTTCTCTATCCCGATCCCTTAACTCCCTCTCCTTTTCTCTTTCTTTAACCTCCCTGTCCCGGCTCCTCTCTCTTTCATCCCGATCACTTCGAAGCCTCTCTGATCGACTCCGACTTCGACGTGATTGCTCTCTCTCCCTGTCCTTATCTCTCTCCCTCTCTCTTTCGCTGTCACGGTCCCGCTCTCTCCTGTCCCTATCACGATCCCGATCCCTATCTCTGTCTCTATCCCTCCCATTCCTTTCCTCTTTGTCCCTATCCCTATCTCTCTCTCTATCCTTATGCTCACGGCTACTCTTATGTTGATCCCTCCCTCCATCTCTAGACCTTGAGAGATGACGGGACGAGCCTTTTTCTTTCTGCCGATCATGATCGCATGTCTCATCTCTGGATTTAGAGGACTTCGAGCG
This sequence comes from Bursera cuneata, assembly GCA_026212285.1. Lineage (NCBI taxonomy): Eukaryota > Viridiplantae > Streptophyta > Magnoliopsida > Sapindales > Burseraceae > Bursera > Bursera cuneata. The sequence continues at coordinate 28,975 of JANLJB010001956.1, read as the reverse complement.
ATGAGCATCATCATAATTGTCATCTTTCTCATCACTCCTATGCCTTGTACTCCGACTCCGTTCTCTCTCTTCAGATTTTATAGTTCCATCACCATCATTTGACTTTTCCTTCCCTTTTGGGGGTTCAGGATTCTCAACCATTTTCTCCAAGTATTCATACTCATCAAAATCCATTTCAATCTCCTCTAACCAAGCAACTAGGGGAGCAGAATCACTGACAAACTTAATTTATTGCCGATGAAACCTATAAAAATTCAAAAGATAAAAAAATTAACATAATCTCAAAGAAACTAATTCAAACATACCCAAATGCCCAACAGTAGGAAAACATGAACAGAAAAACAAGAAACTAGAATACGGGTCACTCTAAGAAAACCCAACACTATCATAAATGAAGGTTGGAAACACTGTAGAAGATGCCCAAATTGAAAGTTATCATCCTCATCTTTATCCAACACTCTACATGGAATTGCTATCTGCACCTCCAGCGACAGTAGAACTTCCCTAACATAATAAGCACACTCAAACAATACCTTTCGAGTTTCGACTAAGTTCAACTATAAACCTTTTACCCAATGCATAACACAGATTTTCAATTTTCAAATATTATAGCTTCTCTAATTCCTCAGATCAAACACATACAAACAGAGAAGAACCTCCATTCACTGACAAGTCTAAAATTTCATCTGTTTCACCATTTATAAACAAACTTCTAGCATAAAAACGGCTTTGCATATGCCTTTACACGTGTCCCCTCAATGAAATGTTTCCCAGGAAAATTTAATTCCTCAATGTGGCCATCTATTGAACTTAAGCGAGTAGCTTATAATTGAATAGATACGGATTCAAATACGAAATTGGACAAAATAAAATAAAATTAGAAACATCATCATCATCAACAACAACAAAAGTGCATGAGTTAGAATTTCTGGTTTTATTGCATAATTTTTTGGCCAAAAAAAAAAAAAGAAAAAATAAACGCTAACCTTTGAGAGTGTTTTTTGCTGCTGAAAATGAGTGAAAACGGCAGAGTAAGAACTCAAACCGGTTCAAAACGCGACGTTTTGTAGAAACTCAGAGGTCTCCCAGTACCTCACTCTGACTCGCGCTTTTGCTAGGGCATTAAAAGGCCTACAATTCGGGCGTCACGTGCCTTTATAGTGCAGAGAAACGGGTTGGGCTGACAGTTGGGGATGGCTTTGGAGCCCCGGGACCATTTACTCAACGTCGCCGTTTAAGTTAGTTAATTTTCAAAAGGTAAATTATGACTTTTCTTATAGTTTTTGAAATTTCATTGACTTCCCTTACTATGCTTTCTAGCCGTTTAATTTAATTAAAAAAATTAATAATTTCATTAAAATTTTCATCCCAATTCATAGTTGTCAAATAGAATTACGTGAGAACAAAAATGTTAATAAATTTATTAGTAAAAAATAAAATCGTTACTCAAATTTGTCATACCGAGAAACAAAAAAGTTAATTAACTTTGAACATAATAGTAATTTCATCAAATTTAATCTTAGAGGTCACTGATTTTTTATTAAAGGTCAAAAGAGATCAACCAAATTACCCATTTTATGCAGTATCCTTTGTATTTTGTCTTAATAATAGTAGAAAAATGAGTTTTAAAAATCATTAATTTTTTCTAATTTTTTTAAAAGTCATCGAAAACATAAAAATAATTTCATCAAACCTATTACTAAGGAAGTTAAGTCCCCTATGAAGTTAGGAGTGCTAAAAGGAAGTTGATTTTGGACGCACTTGATCAGGAGCTTCCAAGTGGCACTATTAGGTACTGGTCAAAAATGGTTTCTATAGAGGAATCTGGATACTTTAAGCTGGTGCACCTAGCTGATGGTTTTGTCCTCAAGAGCTAGGAAAAGAAAGCTGAACTTTAAATTTTCAGACATTCTATCTACTCAATGGTGTGGTTAGTTGACAATTGGATAGAAGACTACCTTGTAATGGGTGCATTTCGATATCGGTTTTGAAGTTTCGTAAGCTTTGTGTATGTTTAAATGGAATTCTTTTTAGTCTAGGTTCTGAAATTTTATCATATTGTCACTTTGTCAATGAAAGGTGTTGGTTGGGTGTGATGGAATAAACTCAGTGTTGGAAAAATGGCTTGGCTTCAAGAAGCCAGTTTCTGTAGGAAGATCTGACATAAGGGGCTTCGCAGATTTTCAAGGATACTCATGGGTTTGTGCCAAAAATCCTGTAGTTCGTGAGGAAAGGCTATCAATCCGGTTTCGTCCCCTGTGATGATCATACTTTTTATTGGTTCTTCAATTGAAGTCCCTCCAGCCAAGGTAATGAGCTCTTCCTCTCAACCTGGTTTAACTCAACTAGTATATAGCTAGTGTATCAGGCAAGTATACTGTAACGATCAGCTCCCACATGGTATAAAATTGTTCGTTTTGAACTAAACAACATTATAGTATACATTACTTATTCTACTAAGTTTTTCATTTCTCAAATTTTTTTTTTTTTGGTTGATGAAATTTCACTTGTAGATAAAGAGTTAGAGGATGATCCAGCTAAGATGAAGCAACTTCTGTTCAGCAAGTGTTACAATTTACTTGAGCAAGTAGAGGGCATTATAGAAAACACTTCACTAGAAAATATTTCAGCATCACCAAGGCACAGACATCCACGGGAGGTGCTATGGGGAAATATTATCAAAGGAAATATGTGTGAGCTGGAGATGCACTCCACCCTATGACACCAGACATCGGCCAAGGTGGCAGCTTTGAGGATGGGATTGTTTTAGCCAGGTGCATTGCTGAAGCCTTAACTGGAAAACCAGGTGAGAGTACAGCGAGAGCGTGTGAAGACATGGAGGAATTTAAGAGGACTAAAATGGGACTGAAAAAGTTCGGCGAAGAGAGGAGATGGAGAAACTTTGAGCTGATCAGCTTATCTTTTGTGGTTGGTTCAGTCCAACAAAGTGATGGAAGATAATGAACTTCTTGAGAGATAAAACTTGGTCTACATTTCTACGTGGGATAGTGATCAAAATGTCTGATTTTGATGGTGGGGAGCTCAGTATTTCTCAAATGCAGTACAGCAGCGCTGTATGGATAAAAAACACCAATCCTCTTGATCACAGCATTATGATTGTAAATCATTCACCTGAACACAATAAAAGTAATGAATTTGCAAGTATTCAAACTTACTTAAAGACTCAACGTCAAATTAGTTCAGAGTTGTTGCATAAATCTTCTTACTTCTACGCTATGCAATATTAAGAATATGAATACTTAAATATGGTTAAGCTTTTAAGTATAGTGATTCCTTTAACTAGTATTAAATTAAAGTTCTAGATTCAAAACTCCCTGGTTTTTAAAAATTAAAAATTACTCGGGTGCCTGCATGATTAAGATGCAACTTTTGTTCTATTTGAATAAAATATTTTGAGTAATTAAAAGAAAAAGAATTTGTACACCAGTTTTCTTCCCTTTTGTATGATTGGTGCTACTAAACCTCTTTACGAATGAATTTATGGAGGGGTAAGTTTGCCATTAGTAGGGCCAAGAAATCTGCAGATATCTTGTCTTTCTGCTGTTTGTCGGGGAAGGCACTTAATAGGAAAGGTTGCAACTATAAATGTAAATTAAAGTTCATTATTTTGCTGATTTTGTCTTCTCTAATAACCTATTGTTATCAGTAATATCCGAAACTTCCAACCAACATTTTGGTTCAAAGTCAAGACTTCGTGTGTTTGAGAGCTTTCTTTAGGAGAAATAATCTTATTGTAAAACCCTTTCAGCTCCAAATGCTTCAATCAACCACTATAAAATTAACAAAAATGTTTTTGGCTATTAGATAAAGATATTCTCTTTTTGTAGTTTTGTTTTTATCGTAAACACTTTCCATATGGAATCTTACGTGGGTCTCATAGACAATTGAAAAAAAAAATAGGGCTGCTAAAATTATATCTATTTATTAAAGAAATTCGATGTATCTAAGTTATCATGTTGATATCATACAATTAGACTGATATTTATATTTTATATATATTATTATATTATATATATATAATTAGATTTTTTCCATTTTATCTCTATCCCTTGGCTGCCTCCGAAGACATAACTACAGTCCAAAATTGTAAGACATGTTTTGTCAATCTCTCCTCTTCTTTTGCATAGGAGCTGTATGCAATCTTACATCAGAGCTTACGTTTAGTTTTCACCATAAAAAATTATTCATTTTTCAAAACTTTTTTTTTTCTTTTAACATTGTGCTGTTGATTTTCACACCTTCTTGATTAATGCCTTCTTATCTTCCTTATTTATAGTGTTCAGTGCTGTGTCAGCCCATCAATTCCACTCAGAAACTTCTTTGCCTCAGCTTCATTCACTTCGAAAAACAAAAAAGAATTTAGAGCCAAAGATACCATGGAAGTAGTTGAAGATATTGATATTGTTATCGTGGGAGCTGGAATTGCAGGCCTGACAACATCTTTGGGGCTTCACAGGTTTGTTAATCGACCTATATATGCATATATGTGTAATGTAAATATATATGTTTGACTGTAGTTTCTTCGCTTGCAGACTGGGAATCAAAAGCCTAGTATTGGAATCATCGCAAAGTTTAAGGATCACAGGATTTGCATTCACAACCTGGAGTAATGCTTGGAGGGCCCTGGATGCTGTTGGCATTGGTGAATCACTTCGCCAACAACATGAACTGCTCCAGGGGTACACTCTACTCATAGTCATTAGTCTATGCAGTACAGTAATTGATAGAATTGTACTTATAGAAAAACTATAATAGGGCAAAAATGAAAATAAGAGATATTTATCAACTTTCCGCACAATTTTTTAGCTAATAATTATGATTGTTGAAAGTTGAAACCACTAACTATTTACTGCCAACAAAATTTTTTTCCATGAAACTGACCTGAAGAGATCCTTTGCAGGATTATAGTGACCTCTGCTGTATCAGGACAACCCTCTTCTGAGAGGTCATTTAGGACCAAAGGAAAATAGTAAGTTAATGCATGATTCATCCTGCCAAATTATGCTGAAGATTATATGCATTTTTTTAATTGGCTAAAACGCACCACATAATAGTAGATCTAAGAGCCCCTTAAAACTACAATTGTGTATTTGATGCAGTGGAGAAAATGAAATTCGATGTATGAGAAGGAAGTTGTTGTTGGAAGCACTTGCAAGAGATCTCCCAAGCGGCACCATCAGGTACTCCTCAAAGGTGGTATCTATAGATGAATCTGGCTACTTTAAGCTGGTCCATCTAGCTGATGGAACCGTCCTCAAGACCAAGGTAAAATTAAAGCAGCCAAACTTCTATTCAAATTTATGTGATGATTCATGCCAAAAACATACAATGACATCAATTTTATGATTAAAGCGTTGAATACAATTCATTATATCGTCTTAGTATAGCAAAATTTCAGCAATATTGTTTTCTTCGTGAATATATGCAAGGTTTTGATTGGGTGTGATGGAGTGAACTCAGTGGTGGCAAAGTGGCTCGGTTTCAAGAATCCAGCTTTTGCAGGAAGATCTGCAATTAGGGGATATGCAGATTTCAAGGGCAGTCATGGCTTTGAGCCCAAATTCCTGCAATTCTTTGGAAAAGGCACTCGATCTGGTTTTATCCCTTGTGATGATCAGACTGTTTATTGGTTTTTCACCTGGACTCCCACTAGCCAAGGTTATATATAGGCCTTCCTTCTCAACCTTCAATCATGGCTTAGTGCAACTCATTAATGCAAATTTGGTATATTTAGCTATATGCATTTTATCATCGGATTGAAGGAATATAAACAAAACAATTGCCTGTTTAGATTACAAATAATTTATCATATATGTAAAGAATCTAAACCCTGATTAACGGTTAATTATTGAGTTACAGAGGATTTTCACTTTTAAAGGGCAAAGTATTAATTTTTTTTTTTTTAAAGCTAACATCCGACTGAAAGAATACAAAACAACTGCGTGCTAAGATTACTTCATGTAGCTCTTTGATTGAAAACGTTCTGTTTACGACAAATTTTCATTGTCAATGCTGCTCTTTCTGAAAATAAAGTTCCATTACTTGTAGACAAAGAGCAAGAGGACAATCCAGCTAGGATGAAGCAGTTTGTGTTGAGCAAGTGTGAAGACTTACCTGATCGAGTAAAGGCGGTTTTAGAGAGCACACCATTAGATAGTATCATATCCTCACCACTAAGATACAGACATCCATGGGAGGTTCTGTGGGGAAACATTAGCAAGGGCAATGTCTGTGTCGCGGGAGATGCACTCCATCCAATGACACCAGACATTGGCCAAGGTGGGTGCGCAGCTTTGGAAGATGGTGTTGTCTTAGCCAGGTGTTTAGCTGAAGCTTTAGATATAAAAGAAAAAGCTGCAGGTGAAGACAAGGATGAATTTGAGTTGATTGAAAAGGGATTGAAAAAATTTGCTAAAGAGAGAAGATGGAGAAGCCTTGAGCTTATCACTACAGCTTATGTGGTTGGTTCTATACAGCAAAGTGAAGGGAAGATAATGAACTTTTTGAGAGACATTTTGTCCGGTTATCTTGCTGGGTTGTTGACTAAGAAAGCTGATTTTGATTGTGGGAAACTCAAGTAGCATTTCTAGAAGGCATCAGCCAAGCTACTTCTGCTTGTTTTCAGCATAATAAAAATGTACTGTGTTGCAAATATTGTGAAAGCAATTAAAATGTTCTAATTGTAAGGCATTGTCCTTCACATGCAGGCAAGGCATTGTCCTTCACATGCAGGCACGGAGCTTAATTAAGACAGGGGTGGCCAAAGAAAAAAAAATCAATACATATATAAACTTAAAATTAAAATTTTATATTGACCCCTTCAAGATTTGAGTTTTTTATTTGACCCCCTAAAAAACTCTACCAAGTTTCATCACTATTCACATGTACATATATGCAGTAGAGTGTTGGATTATGATTTTGATAAAGAAACTCGAAAAAAAAAAAAGAAATCTACGGAAGGAAAGATACTGAAATTCCAATAATAAAATATAGATAATCTTAATGTGTGTCTTAAGGATACATGTTAAGAACTCAAATATATATATATATATATATACACACACGTGTGTGTATGTGTGTCAACAGCAAAATACTCCCTTCTGTTAGCCAGGATCACAATTTATATACAGACTCATTGCACACCATGCCGCAAAACTAAGCTATTCACCCAGCAAAATGAAGACTGAAAACAGAAAGGGCTAATGAAACCCAGCAAACGACAAGTCTTTCAAAAGTAAAACGACAACAAAGTTAATTATTCCAAAACGGCAACGTTTCCAGCAAATAAGCTTGAATCCCTTGCATCAGATTTTCCGAAGGTTAGCGTGCGTGAAACTTAGATGTATAGTTGAGGCCATAACTGCTTGTCGGCTATGTGTCAACTTTGGCAAATCTTATTTGTACTGCTTTGCTATCACATTCGGAAACCCCAGGCAGAAGTAAGAGCCAGGATCCTTGGTAAAGGTAAAGATTGAAAACAAAGGGGGATTGAATACTTTATATTTAAATTTTAATAACAAATCTTTCAAGTAACAATTAAACTGATTTGACCAATAATATAATTTAACAATTTGGATATAATCTAATGATTTGATATTTTGTGCTCGATATCTGCCGAGCTATAGAACAAAACATAAGGCTGTGATGTAAAAAATTTTAAATCAAAATTATTTTTAAAATTTACTTAAAAATATGAATATGTTTTTAGAATTCCTTGCACATATATTTTCTAAAGAAAATATCAAATTGTGCAAATGTTATTTCCTAATAAACAACACCGTTTTGATTTTATACTTTTTAACCCATCCCAAAGCGACGTCGGTTTGCCTTTTTCTCTGACTTGTAGGGAAGGAAACCGGTTTGATTCACGCCCTAAGTAGCTAGCTTCAGCATCTCCAAGCTTTCCCAATCGACCCACTTTTGCTTCCCATTTGGAACAAGGTCAGTTCACTCAGAGTTTCAATCTTTTTCAATGTTTACGTATTTTTTCTAACAATTTTCTGTAATTTTTGTTTCAGTAACTGTAGACCAAGATGACTCAAGACATCGAGATGAAAGAGCAGCTCCCCTCCAATTCCGTCTCCTCCTCCTCATCTCCCTCCACTCTCCACCGTACGATCTGCCAACTTAGTAGCAGGTGTTTAATTGTTTATTTTTCATTCATTTTTTTTTAATGTTCAGATTTGAAGGAGATTGCGTCTTTGATTGAAACTGGTGCGCATGCGCGAGAAGTGCGGCGGATAGTGCGGGCGGTGAGGCTGACGATGGCGCTGAGGCTGAAGCTCAAGGCTCCGTTGCTCTCTGCCTTCCTTAATTTCGTGCTCACTCCGGGATCCGACGTGCACGCGCGCTTGATCTCGTTTCTTCCCAAGGTTAGGTCAATTTCGTAAGTTTCTTTCCTTAATTTTGGTGGGTTTGTATTCGTAGTCAATTTTTTGTTGTAAAAAAATTATCTTAATTAGGAAGATGAGCAAGAAATGGAAGTTGATACGGCGTCTTCTGTGGCTCAAGCGCCTGCAAAACACTCGTTACCCGAGATAGAGATTTATTGCTACTTGCTTGTGTTGATATTTTTGATTGACAAGAAGAAATACAATGAGGTATAGACTTTAAGGGTTTTTATTATTATTATTTTTATGTATAAAAGCATGTTACGTTATTTTGATTACATTGCATTGTGACGTTGTAAGGCCAAATCTTGTTCTTCGGCAAGCATTGCACGGTTGAAGAACGTGAATCGAAGAACCGTTGATGTTCTAGCATCCAGGCTTTACTTTTACTACTCTCTTTGCTATGAACTCACGGGTGATCTTGCTGAAATTAGAGGGTGAGTTATATATCAGCACAATGATTTCGCACAATTGATATGTTGTTCATGTTTTAATGCTAGCTTCGGATTGAAGTACATTATAGTTTATGAAGCAGAAGATTGAAGTAAATAGCTTTGACTTATAATTTTTATATGTCAAACAGTAACCTTCTTGCCCTGCACCGCATTGCAACACTGCGCCATGATGAGCTGGGTCAGGTATATATAGTTGTAAAATAAGTTCTATCTCTACTGCTTAGAAGATTGTATCCTCTATATGGATAACCTGCTGGATATTTGTGCTTGGCTATTGCTTCAGGAAACACTTCTCAACCTGTTGCTTCGCAATTACCTCCATTACAACTTGTATGATCAAGCGGAGAAACTGAGGTCAAAGGCACCTCGATTTGAAGCTCACTCAAACCAACAGGTAACTCTCACATCTAGTATTTCTTTGCTAATAACTCAAGGAGAGAGGGTTTTTAAAAGATTTAGTTCTTAGCTCTCCATATACTGGCACTAACTATTTTCTCTTGCAGTTTTGTCGGTACCTCTTCTATCTAGGAAAGATTAGGACAATTCAGTTGGAGTACACAGATGCAAAAGAATCCCTCCTTCAAGCTGCTCGGAAAGCCCCTGTCGCAGCCCTTGGTTTCCGAGTTCAATGCAACAAGTGGGCAATAATTGTCCGATTACTTCTAGGAGAGATTCCAGAGAGGACTGTTTTTATGCAGAAAGGAATGGAGAAGGCTCTGAGGCCATATTTTGAGCTGACAAATGTGAGTTTCAATCTATAAAACTTGAGCCATTAAATTAATTGTTACATTAAAAATGAGACTCTAAAAATCCTGATTCAAAATGGACTTTGTTCAACTATAAAATTAAGGGGATACCTTGCATGTGGGCTGGTTATTTTCATGATTTTCATTCTTATTTAAGAGCTTATAGTAGAAAGTCCTTAATTTAAAACCTCTATGACCTGCTGAATTTGGTTGAAGTAGGATTTTCTGTTGTTGAATTCTGGTTTTTGTTTAAAAATTTTTATTATTAAAGCCAAAGTTTATTCCAGCAAGAGGCTGACAGATAGCCTTTTAAAATTAAATCACCCATTCATCATTATGTTAACGTACTTAAACCCTCTTGTGATTAATAATTTTCAGGCTGTGCGCATCGGAGATTTGGAGCTCTTTAAGTCTGTTGCTGAGAAGTTTTCAAGTACCTTCAGTACAGACAGGACCAATAATTTGATTGTTAGGCTACGGCATAATGTCATAAGGACTGGGCTGCGGAACATCAGCATCTCTTATTCTCGCATCTCACTGGCTGATGTTGCCAAGAAGCTGAGATTGGACTCTGCTAATCCTGTTGCTGATGCTGAGAGTATAGTCGCCAAGGCAATCCGAGATGGTGCAATTGATGCAACGTTGGATCATGCAAATGGGTGCATGGTATCAAAGGAAACAGGTGACATCTACTCAACAAATGAACCTCAAATGGCATTCAATTCAAGGATTGCTTTCTGCCTCAATATGCATAATGAGGCAGTGCGTGCGCTTCGTTTCCCACCGAATTCCCACAAGGAAAAAGAAAGTGCTGAGAAGAGGAGGGAGAGACAACAGCAGGAGCAAGAGCTTGCAAAACACATTGCTGAGGAGGATGATGATGAGTTCTGATTGAGGAATCTGCAAATGCATCTTTTCCCCAATGGAATGCTTTCATCGAGTTTTGCATCTTCCTCTTAAATGCTTCAGTGAAATTACCGATTTCTTGTTTCAGGCTCTTACTTTTAGCTCATGTTATAGGATCTTTGTTAAACTTGTGCAACCACTACACTATTACGACTTTGAATTATTTTCTTGGGTTGCTAATTTTTTAACTGTGATCTTTTTTTTTTTTTAATCTTCCCGCCCTTTTCACTGAATTAGCTTCTGTGATCATTTGAAGCATAAATGGTGCTTATTTCATCTTGTGGTGAACAGATATCGGATAATAATTGCTTAGCTCAGGGGGCTCAGAAGAAGTTTTATATAAATTCCAGCAGTTATGCTTACGCTTATTTCAAGAATCACTGGCAAAATGAGGATTTAAAGCAATGTCCATTAAATGAAAAAATTGCTGATACGACAATTATTAACGTCGGAGTTCGGTATAAACCTGAGACAATGCTTCTGGGTTGGAGTTACCCAAAGTGAGAACAGTAGTAAATTTTAGGGACTGGGTATTACAAGAATTCGTCATTGAACATAGTGTAGCATACACGAAGTTACAAACTTCTATGTTTGAATTGAATAGCGCGCAGGCAGCTAACACTTTTCACAAACATAGGTAAACAAGGAATATCACAATCACTTGCTTTATACTTGGTACAGGTTCGATTATAAGTTCTTGAAAACATCATAAATGGTTTAATCAATTAAATTCCTAGCTGCGGCACAAAAAAGAACATAGTTGATGAATACAAATGAAGATCCAAAAGGTTCAATCTTACACCAGTCGCAATCACCCAGCTGAACTCAACCCAAATGACTTGACAATTGTGCTTACTGTCTCTGCAAAAGTTCTGGATGTTATCTTTTTACCCGGCACGTGAAATGGGTTTGAAACTGCATCCACATAGGCAGCATGGAACCTCCTGAAGAACTATAAAAGAATTCAAAGAAAATAAGAGCACAAGAAGTCAGATCCAGCAATTCAGTCTATTGCAAATTTTCGACTTCAACATCTAAATCACAAGGAATCTACTGTTCTCATTTTAATTACTAACAACTGAAAACGAAATAGCAGTCATCTAAATTACAAATAAGCAGGTGGCAGGAAAATCTGCAGTTGAAAAGTTTAAAACAACTTACATCAAGAAGTAAAACAAGCAACAAGCATCCAGCAATTAAGATAATCAAATTGAACGCAAGGAATCTACTACCGAGGATGTGGAAAACCAAAGCTAGATGATGGCTTCTCAAAGCTAGATGATATAGAAATGAAGGATCATTACAACTTAAAAGTGCCACCACTACCTTAAATCAAAAACACGATAAGGCATACAACATTCACAAGTGACAATTCTAATCTATTCCACACAATTAATTAGGCCCAAGAGGTTACACAAAATAACACTTACATTTCTCACATCTGCATCTTTAACATCTAAATCCGTGGTCACTAAGATAAACTTCACCTTTGTGTTAGTCAAATAGCCATACCTATATAAGGCATATTGCAAGAGAAAATCAACATGTTACATAATTACAACCCAATATACCAGTATCTCTATAACACAAAGCCTTCCCAAATTAGAGATAAAAAGCAACCAAAAATAACTTCTTACACTTTATAGTTTTCAGTCGGGTAAAGCAGACCCAAAAATGTCTCGTTCAAAGTCGGCCCAGATTTCTTCGGATTGTTAACTGTATACATTCATATTTGCAACTGAAATTAAAATTTCATAACTAAGCCCCGCAACACTACATGATCTAATCAAATCAATAAATAGAAAATAAATCCCATTCTCAAAATCCTGCAAAAACTTCCTTCAGAATTTGCCCAGATTTCCTCGAATTGTTCACTGTATAGATTCATATTTACATAGACATTAAAACTTGATAAACAAGCCACGCAACACTACATGATCTACTCAAATAAATAATGGAAAACCAAATCCCATATCTCAAAATCCTTCAGAAAACCCAGAACTTAACTACAAATTATACAAATTTGAAGCTTTCTGCTTCAAAAGCTATCCTGTTTATTAACTTGATCCAAATCCTATTAAAAGTAAAACATCAGAAAACCAAAAACCCACTTCAGATAACACTAAAACCAATCCAAAATCAACATTGGTGCCACCATTTAACAAGATCACTTCATGAATTAAAAAATAAAAAACAATCAAAATGATACAAATTGGATTTTTTTACAAAAAATTGACAGTTATATAACAATGTGGATATGCTAATTGTTTCTATACCTCGCTCGTCAACGACATCAAGGGAGCAGTGAACGATGTGATGGAGCTTGAGGGCGTCATCTGCCTCTGTGAAACTTTGAATGTAGAGCGGATTGTTCTGCAGACAAAATATTAAAAAAAATAAATAAATATCTTGGTTTTGGAGGGTATAACAGTGAAAAAAATTACAATAAGGGCAGCGTACCTGATGGCCGACGACGGCGACGCACACGATCATCTTCTCTGAAGAAGAAGGTGATTGCTGGTTCTTCTCTGCGGAGTTCAATGGAGAAGTTTTAAGGTGCGAGCCAGTACATTGAGTTGGAGAACTTTCAACTCGTGTTCTGCTTTGTGCTTGTGAAGGCAAAATCGATCTAACATCCAAAGCGTTGTCGTTTAGATNAATTTTATAGATGTATATATAATTAAAATTTCTTTAAAAACAAATAATAGTAATGAAAAAAAAAAAAAAGTTGTTTCTGATACGTAAGATAAAACAACTTTTGACAACATTAAAGATGCCCTTAAAAATCCCCTAAATATATAGTTGATATTTTGAATGACCATAAAAAAAAAATTGTTACACTCTCATTAATACTTCAATAAAACCTCACCTTTTTCATATTTCATAATAACAAATTGAAAG
>JANLJB010001956.1:0-15106 GCA_026212285.1 Bursera cuneata | reverse complement strand
AAAAAAAAAATTGTTACACTCTCATTAATACTTCAATAAAACCTCACCTTTTTCATATTTCATAATAACAAATTGAAAGTATAGTGCCTCAAATTTACTTTCATGTAATTATTAATTGTTTAATTTCATTTAATATCTTTCTATTTTTTATTTTGTATTAATACCAAGTGAAAGTGAATTATTAAAAAATAAAACAATTCAATACAATTTAATAAAGAGTAGTTGTATGGTATGTTCAAAAGGGATAAATCGCTTTCGAAAAAAAAATTATATTTATTCTCTTCCAATTCGTTGAATCATAAAATATGATTATATATTTTATAAGTTAAATATATAATTACCTAATTGTGTTTCTTCTATATTAATGTTTATAGATTATGTCAAACCATTTAATAGTTGTTGTATGGTATGTCCAAAAATGATGAATCACTTTCGAAAAAAAAAATCTATTAATTCTCTTCCAATTCGTTGAACCGTAAAGTACGATTATATATCTCATGAACTAAATCCATAATGACCTAATTGTGCCTCTTCTATATTCATATATATAATTCAGTGCTTGTTCTTTAATGTTAATATAAAAATAAATTCATCAATAGATAGGTTTTTACCTTTATTTTTTAATAAATAGTTTGGTAAAATCATTTAATAAAAATATTTTTTTCTTTTCCAACTTCTAAAAAGGTTTCAAGAAAATTAGTGATTTTTTCATGCTAAATTTATTGTCTTAACATTAAAACAAACCACATAAATTACTTAATGAAATTAACTCATTATTTTTTATTTTGTTATCTTTTTTATTTCTATTATTAATGGGTAATTAAGGTGAATTACATTTTAACAAATTAACATTAATTAAGCTAAAACTAAAACATCATAAGCAAATCCCTTGCAACCAAAGGCTACCTTTCTTTCATCTTAAATTGCCCCCACTTTGCTTAACCCATTCTCTTCAATGAAGCATCTATCTCTTTGCTTCAACTAAATTTATAGAAATTATCTTGTTTTGTTTTACTTCTACCTATTTTTATTTTATAAAATAGAAATAGATTCATTTTCTCTCTTCTTATCTCTATAACTTTCAACATGTCTTGTTTTATTTGATCATTATCAATAGGACACTTTCATTTACATTCCGAAAGCTCAACTATTGTTATTGATTTGATAATATTATCCGACAAAAAAAATATTTTTTTATCAATAGTGTTTAGTTAAATTTTATTCTATTTTTATATTTTCATTAACTAATAATTATATATTTTGTTAAAAAAATTCATATTTTAAGGGAATGAAGTTTAGTCCATAGATCCGACGGCTGTAATAAGTCACCGTATCATTACTCACACTTCAAGGGCAAATCAGTCTGGAAAAAAGTTATACAAAGTAAAATTACGATCTAACCCTAGATAAATCATGAAATCCCAATTCTACCCTCCCTCGGCTCGCTCTTTCAATTTGCAGTATATATTCTCTTCTCAAACGAAACATCAGAAACACCAATTAGCTTCCACTCAAAAAAATTAAAACGAAAAATTTCAAAAATCTCTTAATCATTTTAAAAAAGTGCTTCGATTATTTGAACAGGTAAAAAGAGATTATTCGTAGATCGTTCTGCAATCCGTAGGAATTGAGTCTCGTCGTTCAGTAAGCTCAGAAAGATTTCGTTTTGTTTAGTTTCTTGAATTGAAATGGTGGCGTTTGTTGTTCTTGCGTTAATTTGAGCTTGATTTTTGGTGTAATTTATTCAATGATTGGTTTTTCTGGTTTGTTTTCAGCTCGTATTAGCATTTTTCTTTTCGATTATTAATCTTTATTTATTTATCTATTTATTTTGATGCATCGGTTGTGTATGCCTTTTTTACGACGTTGTCTTGGTTGTGTTGTGTTGTTTATCTTTGTCGCCTGATTGATTGGAAAGACTGTTTGGATTCTAATGTATTAGTTTCGTCGTTAGGAAACATTTTGGATTGATATGTAATTTGTAATATTGAAATTTTTGGTTCATGGAGTAATATGTAAAATCACTTTGTTAGAAACTGAAGGGATGAATGATTGAATGTGAAAACGAGGTACGCAGTTTGTTTATTTATGAGCTTCCAGTTTGTATTTAGAGCATCGAGTAATGAATGACCTCGTTATAATAAGTGTTTCCTGTTTTTCTTGTTTATGATTAGGGAAATGAATAAAACATTATATAGCATTGAAAGTTGAAACTCAGTTGAGACAGTGATAGGACGAAAATTGTATTGCTCGTGTTGTGATGGATACTCTGTTTTTTATGTAATTTTTGTGTTGAGCAATAAGATTAGGAACATGTTCTTGACATTGTAGTATTTTCCATTTAGATGGAGATGGAGCACTGTGACACTGCTTCGAAAGATAATCGGCCTGCAACAAGTGAGCATAATGAAAATGCTTCAAGATGTGATGATTCTAAAGCAAATGGGTTTGTTTATGAACCACCTGTAAATAGTAAAGGCAATGAAGTTAACAAATTGAGTGAGGTTGTTAGGAACTTGCATAGTGTCCCATACATATATAGACAAGATGTTGTGAGAAGTAACAAGAGTGGTGTGATTGGGATTGTGAGTGAAGTTGCTGGTGACTCAGATTCGGATAGCAGTATATCTGATGATGAAGATGAGGATGAGGATGATGATGGGGATGGGGATGAGGATGGGGAAGACGTGGAAGGGAATGGTGAAAGCAATAATAATTATAACGAGGATGGTGATAAAAGTAGAGGTGGAAGCAATTATAAGTGTGGTTCTCTTGAAGCTGACCAGGTGCGAGTACTTTGGATGGATGACACTGAGCCGGTCCAAAATATTAGTGATGTAACAGTTGTTGATCGGGGATTCTTACACGGGGATTATGTAGCTGTTGTTTCAGACGCAACCGGGCAGGTGGGTGTGGTGGTGGATGTCAATCTCTCTGTTGACTTGTTAGCTCCTGATGGATCCATTGTAAACGATGTCTCATCGAGACACTTGCAACGTGTGAGGGATTTTACCGTGGGTGATTATGTTGTACTTGGTCCTTGGCTAGGTAGAATTAATGATGTCTTTGACAATGTGACTGTATTATTTGATGATGGTTCTTTGTGCAAAGTTATGAGGGCTGAGCCAATGCGTCTCAAACCAACTCCAAAAACTACCCTTGAAGATGATGGGCATTTTCCTTACTACCCAGGACAGCGTGTAAGAGCGAGCTCTTCATCGGTTTTTAAGAATTCTCGGTGGTTATCTGGCTTGTGGAAAGCAAATCGTTTAGAAGGTACTGTTACTAAAGTTACAGCTGGATCTGTGTTTATTTATTGGATAGCATCTGCTGGCCATGGGCCAGATTCTTCTACTCCGCCAGCTGAAGAACAGAGCCCAAAGAACTTAAAACTGTTGTCTTGTTTTGCACATGCAAATTGGCAAGTAGGTGACTGGTGTCTTCTTCCATCATTGACGAAAACATCCTCCATTCACTTAGACAAGGGCTTGTCAAGGTTAAGACTTCATGATTCTGTCAAAAGCGAATTAGATTCTGATCAACTGGGAAGTGGGTGTGATTCGGAAGAGGTTGCAGTGGAGGACTCAAATGATAATGGTGAATCCATGGACCTTGATCCAGTGACTGCACCTGACGAAAGTGATGGAACTATTGCAAGTAAATCCTCTCACGAATCTAGCTCTTGCAGTCGTTCATTGTTAGTTTCAAAGGAGCCCGGCCATGAATCTTGGCCTATTCATCGGAAAAAGATCCGAAAGGTTGTAATTAAGAGAGACAAGAAGGCTCGAAAGAAAGAGGAAACTTTTGAAAAAGCTCTGTTGATTGTCAGTACCAGGACAAGAGTTGATGTAGCATGGCAGGATGGAACCATAGAACATGGGCTAAATGCAACTACTTTGATTCCAATTGACAGTCCTGGTGATCATGAATTTGTTCCAGAACAGTATGTGGTGGAGAAGGCTGCTGATGATGGTGATGATAATTGTGAAGCTAGGCGTGTTGGGGTTGTGAAAACTGTTAATGCAAAGGAGCGGACAGCTTGTGTAAGGTGGTTAAAGCCAGTTGTCAGGGCAGAAGATCCTCGGGAGTTTGACAAGGAGGAAATAGTAAGCGTGTATGAGCTGGAGGGTCATACAGATTATGATTATTGTTATGGGGATGTGGTCGTTCGGTTGTGCCCAGTTTCAGTTTCCCCTCAAACAACCTATGTTGGAAGCTCCGTTGACGAATCAAAGCATCAAATTGGACCAAATGAGGATAAACAGGATGTTGAAAAGCACTCAGGATTTAAGAAAGTAGAGGATGCATCGGGAGATGAGGCTTGCAGGGACTTCACTGATCTCTCTTGGGTTGGGAATATAACTGGCCTCAGGAATGGTGATATTGAAGTTACATGGGCTGATGGCCTGGTTTCAACGGTATATTCACTCCTAAGTCGGTGAAGTATTTATCTTTTTTCTTCATGGACTGTGTTATTAGTTTCTAGGATTGTGAACCAGACTGTCTTGACTTTGTATGTTAATTACCTATAACTTTATGCTCATTTACCCTTCTTATGCATAGGCTTTTTTTTTAATCTCATGGAATGTTATGTAATTAAGTTTAATCAATCTGTTAGCTGCTTTCAGTTGGTAAATTTGTATTTCAGTGGGATATAAATGATGTAAAGAAAACCATGGGAAGGTGAGATATCAGTGTAGATCCTTGTAGTAGGTTTTAATTTCTGTGCAATTGATGATTTTTTATGCTGTCTGCTGCTGTGCTTAGCAATATGATGATAGTTGACTTCAAAATATTGAGCATGGTTGTTGATTTGATGAATTATTCTTTGGATTGTTTGTAGGTTGGACCTCAAGCAATTTATGTCGTTGGTCGAGATGATGATGATGAGTCTATTGCTGCTGGGAGCGATGTAAGTGATGATGCTGCTAGTTGGGAAACAGTTAATGATGATGAGATGGATGCTCTTGAGAATGCTCAAGAGGTTCGTTTGAAACAGTGACATGGATATCCTTAAGTTCAAAATTATTACATGCCAATTAGAGCTAGGTCTACAAAATGTACCTGCTAGTGTGGTTCTCATGCTGGGATGGTCTTTGTATATGTAATAGCTGAAAATCTAGATCACACTTCATGGAAAGCTTTGGACAAATTTACCTGACTAAATTTTCTGAATTGTCTCTTTCAAGTCACAATATTCTATTGGATAATCTTAACATTATTCTTCATAATTTTGAGGGATAAACATCAAACTGGGAACCAGTATATCTTCACCTATGTTGGAGGAACCACCATTATTAATTTTTGTTCCTTCCTTGGATGAATGCAGCGATAACAGAATTGACAATTCCTTGATTAATATGTTTATTGAATTCATTAATATAATTATCCTTTTTGGTTGGTTGATTTATTGACATCAATCTTGGGTCTTCAGGAACTTGGATCGCATAATGCTACTGGCATGAGTTCTGAGGCAGAAGAAAGCTTAGAGAATAATTCTGGAAGAAATGCTGCTTTGTCTCTCCCCTTAGCTGCACTTGGATTTGTTACCAGACTGGCCACTGGAATATTTTCGCGACGGAGAAATGCGGATCCAGCTTGTTTGGATTCCAAAGCTGAAAATGAATTTCCATCAGAAGAAATCATAAAAAGTTCTGGGGCAAGAGATTTTGGTACTGACTCTAGCTCTCAGAAATCTGATTTCACTGATAATTGTGGTGGAGAAAGCAGTCATGGAAAACAAGAAGATGTTGGCGCTGAGGCCCCAGAGGTTTTAGATGCTGCACAAGCTTCATGCAACTTGAGGACTGAATTATCAGAAAAACCAGCATGTTACACTGATGATACTTTCATGTTCAAGCGCTTCGATATTGCTAAAGATCCTCTCGACCATTATTTTCTTGGTGCAAGTGAGCAGGTATGTGTTGTTTTGCCACAACTACATGCTAAGGAGCTTTCTTACTGTTATATTTTTAAAGCTTATTAGTTATGATACATAACTAAGCTGAAATTTGTCATTATCATAGGATTTATGAAAATTTAGCCAGCTATCTACAAATAAAAATATATTTTACTGCAATAAGCGAGAAGGGAATGACAGGGGGAGTAAAATATTTTGAAAATGAAAAATTAAATATTTTTATTCAAATGGACAATACTGTTAGATGGCATTTGCAAATGTATTTTTACCACTTGGTTTTTGGCTGCCTAGTTATTTCTTTGTCACTTCAATGGCAGACTAATAAAGGAAGGAAGTGGTTTAAGAAGGTTCAACAAGATTGGACCATCCTTCAGAACAACCTTCCCGGTAAGTATTATGCCAGTATATTGTATATAATTTATTCTGTTAACTCAACATTATCCATTTTAGCCGCCTTTCATTAAGCAATTGAAAATTTTAACAGATGGGATTTATGTTCGGGTTTATGAAGACCGAATGGATCTCTTGAGGGCTGTAATAGTTGGGGCATATGGAACACCTTACCAAGATGGCCTGTTCTTTTTTGATTTTCATCTGCCGCTAGCGTACCCTGATGTCCCGCCAGTAAGAACTGCTGATTAAAATTCTTATAATTATCTTCTGGTCAGGAGCTATACTTGGGTCATGCTTCACCAAATTCACACAATTTTCATGTATGTTTTTCAATCTGCAGTCTGCATATTATCATTCTGGTGGTTGGAGGATAAATCCTAATTTGTATGAAGAAGGCAATGTGTGCCTTAGCCTTCTAAATACATGGACTGGCAGAGGAAATGAAGTCTGGGATTCAGTTTCATCTAGCATCCTTCAAGTTCTAGTTTCACTCCAGGGATTGGTGCTGAATTCTAAGCCATATTTTAACGAAGCTGGTTATGATAAGCAAGTTGGGACTGCCGAAGGAGAGAAAAATTCGTTGGCTTACAATGAAAACACTTTCTTGCTTAATTGCAAGACAATGATGTATCTTTTGCGGAAGCCTCCCAAGGTGATACTTACATTCCACTATTATGCTTATCATCTTTTCTATTTGTTTGTGCTAATTATAATAGTGTACTAATAATAATGTGTTTACTGACTCTTGTTTCTTATCTATATTATATAAGGGTGTATCTACTAATTATTTATCATCGTGCAAATGAAACGTTCAGGACTTTGAAGAGCTTGTTAAGGACCATTTCAGGAGACGTGGTTACTACATCCTCAAGGCCTGCGATGCCTATATGAAGGGCTACTTAATCGGTTCTCTCATGAAAGATGCATCCGTGAATGAGAAGGATGATAATGCAAATTCAACCTCGGTTGGGTTCAAGCTGATGTTGGCGAAAATCGTGCCAAAGCTTTTTTCGTCTCTGAATGAAGTTGGAGCTGATTGTCATGAATTTAAGCATTTGCAACAGTCATAATATGAATTATAAGGTCTTTTTGTTTGCTGCGAACTGGCCGGTTCTCCATGGAGCTGGCGAGGTCTTTTTAGTTGCTGCCGGTAATTCCAAATCCAAAAACTATACTCTGTAGAGGCTTTCTTCATGCTGATTGATAAATGTTGTGTTCATATAAATTGTGATTAGAAATGGTTTTTAGTCTTGTTTGGAAGCCTTTGTGAATTGTTAGGAGCTGGGTTTTGTTGGAGCAAATTACACACGGTCTACTTGTCTCAGTTTTCATATGGAAGTTTTTGTCAGCTAACAACGCCATTTTTTTTTTCTTCTGTTTTTAGCTACCATTTTGTAACCAAACTCGTCTATACAAGTACTTTCTCTAGGATGAAGAAGGTGATTAAGAATTCCAATTGATTGGTCGGTTGATGAATCGATTATAATTGTAGAAAATCCTCCAAATACTTATCTCTACATTTCATTATAATTGTATAATTTTTCTTATGAAGAATTTATCCTGCAAGTACATGAGATTGATTATCTTTTCTTGTATTTTTGCTGCCAAGTGTAATTCATGCTTGTATGTCGGTCCTGATTGTGCCGGGAATAGAAAAAAAAAAATGAAAAACAAAAAAACAAAAACTAGAATGGATTTAAAAAGAAATTTATCATGCAACTGACTCTGCAAAAGTCCAAACTATTATGGGATTCTCTTATTACTTAAATCTATCTTCAGGTACAAATTGGTGGTAAATTGACAAACAATTGAATAGAGATGCTATTAGTTTTCGATGGCATGAGTGGTCTTACCAGCGTTGATCAGATGCTCTTTGCAGAAGTAATTTTTGGGCTATGCTTTAAGATCCAAAATTTAACTCATTGACAACCTCTTCAAAGATAGTGAATCTACCCTAAAGGGTTGAATGTATGCACATCCATTGTAGGGCAAATTTAACCCTTCAAAGAGGACTAACTCCAGCATGTAGTTGACGGTTGTCAGTTAACAATAACTTAAAAAATAATCAAAATTCCCGTCTTTGCAGCCATCAGAGTCAAGCTATGAGTCCAATTTTGCATAATTTTGAATAATTATGCTTGTTCCTTCTAAATGCTAGAAAACATGATTGCCAACTTTCTCTTTTCTCCTCAAGTACACAATTCAGGAAACTCTTCTTTCCATGTTAAACCTAGACAACCATTTTTGGTTTGTGCAAGTGCCCTTTTAACAATTGGGCCTTGGATTTAGCCAACGATGAACATATCAAACATTCATAACAAATAACATATGATACCATTCCAACTACTTGTATTTATTTATTATTAATTTTTTTTTTAAAAAACTATATTCAGTAGTGCCAAAGTCTCAAGTTTGTGCAAGGATATCATAAATCAATAAAGTTTCAAATCATTTAAATAAAATTTGATTCTTCTCTAGCTAAAATTGTTCCACAATGTTAAAAGAATCCCTCTACATACAATTAGCATCCAAACATGTATGTTCTCCCTTATCAAGCGCCTTTATCTAGGAGAAAGCCATCCATTCTCCTGTTGTTCCTATCATAATTGATAATTTTCCCCCAATATATGCAAATGTTCTAACAGAAATTTGATCATATCACTAGTTTAAACTCAAGAGAGGTTTCCCTAAAAGTTACAAAACCAGCAAATTTTTCTATTCTTTCTAGTCTAGTATTAATCTCCAAACATCTCATTTAACTTCAACAAGTGAGCACAAGTTCATAGTTCTGTATGTATACAAGGTTACACCATTATAACTTGAGCCAAAACAATTGTCCAAATTCATAGATTCTTCTAGCATTATGATGCAGTGGAAAGAAGGAAGGTTCCAGGGTATTCTGAGAACCATCGGATTGTTGACTTATCATTCTTTCCCGGATATTCTCAGAATCATCAGGCTATTGATAACACTATCCTTCCTTCCGCTGCATTACATTACAAGATAAAAAACTTCAAAGAAACGTTTTTGCAGATTAACTATCCACAAAAACGCTTTCAAAGTAAGTGGAAACAATACACTTAAGAATAAAAACAAATCGTCATTGCAGATTAACTATCCATTTATATCTTGGAAAACAGAGAGAAACAAGATTTCTAAGCTTTAGCTTCAATGCCTATTCCGTCAAAATATAAATTTATTATCCATCAAAAATTCTTTTTCAAGCTTTCAATTTCCTTTCTAGCACCTCTAACAACAATCCCTTCTCTATCTTTCTTCAATAATACACAGCAAGAACTCCCATCGAAAATTAAAAATATGAATAAAGATTTCATATACTATTCTTATAAATCTTCCTCCTAGCCAAAAACCTAGCCACCGGAGGCGTGAGAGCGATAGTTATCGGCACTCTTACCGGGAAAAGCGCTTTGTTTAAAAGCACAGCCACTGTCAGGGCCCCAGCAGTCGACGAAGCCAGCTCCGCCGTCCGATTCCTCTTCTTCTCCCCCTCTTCGATCACCACCGTTGATGTCCTTTTAATACTGTCGTTCAAATCGGGGTTTTCTTCTGTGTTTTCGGACGAGAGTCCGGGGAGGTGCCACTTAGCCAAGATTGATTCGACGTCGACATTGTTCTTGATGGCGACGAAGATGCCGGTTATTGAGACCGCGGAGACGGAGAGGTGAACCCCAACTCCGACTTTTCCGTACTTTTTCAGAAACTCCTTCAATCGGGATGCCATTGGTTGGATTTTAAATTCTTCGGGAGGTAAAAGTGCGAGAGAGAGATGAGCACAGACGTTTTGGCGGTGTTTTTTCGTTGAGGGTTTTAGGGTTTTAGGACTGGCGTAGAAACCAAAACGACGGCGCTTTATGAATTGAGCTTTTCTTGGTTTCTGAGTTAATTACCCTCTTTTGAAAATAGTAAACTGTACATGGTAAAAGAAGGCCCAAAAATTTTTACACTTATTTTCATTTATAAATTATTTATTAAAAAAAAATCATTTCATATTTCTCAATATTCTAAAAAAGATTTTAATTCAATATATGGAATACGATCCAATTATACAACCACAACCAGCCCCATACATCTAGAATATAATACGACATAAATCTAAATGAGATGGTTTAAATAAATTAGTTAGAAAAATTTAATCACTGTTAATTAAAAATCTTTTCAAAAGTTACAAAAGATACATACGAATGTGTCATTAGAAGTATTCTATTTCTAAAAAGAAGAATGAAAGACCTTAAAAAAGAAACCTAGTTAGATTGAGAGGAATAGATGACTGATATATAATAAAATAGAAATAACCAGATATATCACTTTCTTTTCCTTCCTATAATGATATGATAGCAAACAAGAAACCGACTAGGCCTGCAGATGGAATTTCTTTCATATAAAGGCCTTCAATTGGCTTTGGTCAGTGAAAGGAGCCAGCAGCGGCAGGAGCTTTCTTGTACAAGTATTGGCCTATTGCTTACATAGCCGTCTGCAAAATAACAAAAAAAGGTGGCGTGGAATGTGAACAGCTAGCTTGCTATAGTAACCTTGTAGTAACAAAAATCAATGAATGCTTGTTAGTATTCTATGTATGTAATGGCGTGCATATACCTTCTAGTTAAAGACAAAAGGCGCAAGATATGATCTGTTATCTTCTGTTTGAAGTTTCTTCTAACTACAATCATTTTGGACAGTATATGTATCCATCAATGCTTACCATCTTCACGGCTGGAGAGAATTAATACCACTCCAGCTCCAGGACCAGGTTGCCTGTCTATCAACCTCATGAATGTACCTCCTTTTTATTAATGAATATATATTGGCGGGCCAAACTTCCATGATAATTCTCAGCAAGTTGCTTAGCTCTGGAGCATGATTTTGGGCAATAACTACATTCAAGTTACAGTTGATAAGATCGTGAGATGGAGAAGCAAACAGCAAAAGTCCTTCTGGGCTCTCTCTCTCACACTCGAAAATGACCTCAACTATAATAAAGATATTCTAGTACTCATATGTGCTTTGATGGTTTCTCTTATCAGATATATTTTAATCTTTCCGTAGAGAGAAGACTTTCTTGTGTTATATATATATATATACACACACGCTTTCACTACACCATAATAATGACTTTGGGTCCCCACTTACCAATGGAAATATGTTGTTTAATTAGTACTGAAAACTGCAGGCATATTGGAGCTGATTAAGTATATAAATCGATAATCTCAAAGTCAATGATTTGTATCTAGTTGTGTTTTTTGTAATGGGCACCTTAATTAAGTCTTCTCTAATTGTATAGTATAATAGACAAGCTTCCTAACCAGGCAAAATGATCCAAAAGTAAAGATATAATTACATTTCATTGAGTCTTTGCTTGACAGAAAAACCTCAGAAGGATCCCCCCAACAATCCATCCTTGTTTCACAATATTCATAATTTCTTCCGAGCTATGGAAGATCATAATAAGATCTTCACATATCATAGCTTAACAATAATTCTTATTATGATCATCAATGTTTTATTCTTCAAGGGCATCAAATCTGAAGTTTATACAGTTGGTGGTGATGACCAGTGGAACACAGGAGCTAATTTTGACTCTTGGGCAAAACAGTACAATTTCAGCGTTGGTGATGTTCTCGGTACGATCTTGACCTCCTCCTTAGATGATTACCATAGCAGAAATTATATTGTTTACTCATTGATTATGCTTAAAAGTTTGCAAATGAATCTTTCATCACTGAATCAAAAGCAGTTGATAGAGTATTCAGTGGTTTCTCTTAATTGGGTGTTGAATTATGTAGTTTTCAAGTACAGCAAGGGGCAGCATAATGTGTTTGAAGTAACAGAGGCCACATATCGATCATGTAATGCAAGCACTGGACTGATAGAACAATATGACAGTGGAAATGATCAAATCACACTCACAGAGGCAAAGAGGTACTCGTTTATATGTAATGTAAAAGGCCATTGTCTTGGAGGAATGAGGTTCAGCATTGATGTATCCAAATCTAATTCGACCAGTGTTGCAACAAGTACACCACCAGTGGAGCCAAACAATGCTTCTGTAAGCTATGCTTTTCAAAGATGGCATATCGAGATTTACGTTGCTACTACATGTGCAATTTTGATATTTAAATTGAACTGGTGATGGGAAATTTGGGTTATGAGAGTCATCCATTTTCGTTTGCTTTTATGTATTGATAAATGATTGTTGATTGATAGGACAATAAGTACAATCTCTCTTTTAATTTGTTCATCAATTCATGGATAACAGTAAGCATATATAGACGCATTTGTCATCAGAGCATTGGACCTTGCTTTGCTGCTCATTATTTTTCTGCAGGGAACTTATTAGATTGCTTCTTTTAAGTTGCAGCCTTAGATGTTTACAAGTAAGATTAAGTCTTTATTGACGGTCAATGTTCTTGACGGTTTTTAACTCTATTTGACGGTTTTTGAATGGTTTGTCGCCATCA
This sequence comes from Bursera cuneata, assembly GCA_026212285.1. Classification (NCBI taxonomy): domain Eukaryota; kingdom Viridiplantae; phylum Streptophyta; class Magnoliopsida; order Sapindales; family Burseraceae; genus Bursera; species Bursera cuneata. The sequence goes on along the minus strand of JANLJB010001956.1, from coordinate 2,317 downwards.
AGTGTTCCAATTTTTGTAGTCGAGCTCAAAGCTTATAATCATCATCATAACATGAGAGAGTTAAAATTTATTTCTCTAGAGAGAAACAAGCTTAAGTGTCTTGTAATCAAAATACAGTATAGTGTCCTGATTGACAAACATACATAAACGAAAATGATAATATTATATCAAGGTTAAAGTTCCCTTTCATGTGAAAATACTCTGAGAAGTTATGCATACTAATTAATTATGAAGGTGGCGGAGTTGGTGGTGGGTACTGATATGATGACTGTGAAGGTGGTGCTTGTGGTGGTGGTGATGATTGTACTCCATGCCCTTGATGTTCTCTGAAGCTTTTGCTATATTCTCAGGCCACCCTCCATAGATTTCTTGTTAGCTCCAGCAACGAGTCCCTTACATAATCAGCTTGAACCATCTCACTATCCTTTTTCTGCCACCGAAGAAAGTTGAAAACTAACAAGAGAGTACCTATAAAAAATTTTGCTTAATAATTTCTTACCTCTACTTTGAAAACTAGAGGCCTTGAATTCTTTAGGTTTGGAAATAACAAATCCAAGTGTGACCAGCTTCAGAAGCCTTGTTTCCATTAATCTTACAAATCCACCAATCTTATGCTCACAAAACACCTTAACAAAGAACTCATTTCCATCGAGTTGAAGCACTTCCACTTGCGCCTATAATAAGCTTATTATATTAATTACCATCTACAATTAGTCCAATTCAAGAGAGCTTATTATATTAATTACCATCTACAATTAGTCCAATTCAAGAGATCAATGCTAATATAGTTATAAGGTGTATACTTGCCACCATCTGTTGCGTTAGCAGCGCTTTGTCTTTAGTCGTTTAAATGTCTTGATGATTCTGTTTTTGATTAACACTGCCATTACCTGAATTAGATCCCACATGAAACCCATTTGAAGCGGCTTTATCATGTTCAGTTTTGGGGCCAGGAATTGTTCCATTTTGGTTGAAAATCTCCGCTTTGATATTGTCGCGGTTGCTGCCATTAGTGCCTGCAGCAGCACTATTCTTGGCGCCTTCATCATCTGAATTATCTACCAGCTCATCTTGGAGCTCTTTTGCTTGCTTCTGCAACTCCGTCACAAACTTAATTGCGTCCGCAAGTATCGAAGCTCTATCCAACTGATCCAGGAACGTATATAAGAGGAAACGTCAACATATATGTGAAGTAGTTTCATAAGCTCTCATTTTTTGTACACGGGTTATAGCACAATTTATAAACCGTGAAATCCAAACATTTGATGGTTGAAATTGAATCTTTTGCATATAATTTTCAAGGTGCATTAATTATACATTTTGCATTTCATGAAGATGCAATTTATGGTATCATAAACTTGAGGAAGCAATGGAGTTATATATATATACTCATCATTTAAAAAAGGGTTGAAAAAGAGAATGATGATGATTACTTTATAAATATTTGGAACCAAAGCACGAAGAGCATAGAGCCTATCATTGAGCTTCTTCCTCCTCCTTCTTTCAGCTTCAACGTTCTTGGATGGCGGCCCCTTTCAAGTCCTCCTCCAGTGCTTAGTATCATCCTCATCATCATTCTGATTACTACATTCCGAGATTGAATCCGACCGTCCATTTTCCGGCTTTTTGTCATTCGCTTGCTGGTCCTCGTTCACCAAAGACTCCACAAACCTTGTATGCATATTTACTGTACAATTGTTCAGTGCATGCACATCCATCTCTTGAATTTCATTTTGCACTGAAGAGTGAAACGAGTTCATCATTTGCTTGTCATGAGAAGCAAGGAATGAACCATTTGATCCTTCAAAGAACACATCGCTGTTGAGTCTTGATTTGTTATTTTCAGAGGTGTAATTCAATTGCTGCAAGAAGTTCATTGGAGAGCTGCATAGACCGATTCGATCAACGGAGATGTCATTAGGCACATCCATAGTTGTTTCTGGATGGAAATGATTGTTTTGATGATCTTTTGGATCGTTTCTATTACTGACTGAGAAACTGTCCATATCACTTGTATTATTGGTCATAGCTTCCTGCTGCATTAATATATGGCACTGAGCTGTGATGAAATCGATCACATGAGGGTCTTCAGATACCTGTAAAAATAAATAAATAAATAAAATTAATTTCAACTTTAACTGAACAAAAAGAAAATGTTATTCTACCGATCATGCAAAGTAACGCTAGCTACTAGGATGATAAATATTTATATTGTGCACATATTTTTGTGCTTACTGTTGGAAATTAATGCAGTTCCTAGAATTTTACAAATTAATTTCACTTTGACTCAAATAAGAGACTGTTTAGCTTTCTTATT
>JANLJB010001955.1:33471-45000 GCA_026212285.1 Bursera cuneata | reverse complement strand
CTTAAAGCAGTAAGCACAAGGTACAAATGGAACGAACGAAAATTTGTGTTGCCGGCCCACGTCTTCCAAATTTCGCTCTAACCTCTATTGTGTTGTTGTCTCGCTCTTTAAAATTTTGGTTTTCTCTTCTCTTCTCATCCACTATAAAGCTGGCTTTCTCTCTCCCTTGAAAACCGGAGTCGTTTTAAAGCTTTTTCGTGTGATCGAATCCAAATCATAATAAAATTTCTATAATCTTTCTTGTTCTTCCAAAAACTGAAACAAACAAGAAATGGCTGAATCGAGCGAAGAACAGCAACAGCAACAGCCACAGCAAACAGTGGTGAAGGAGTGCATGTACAAAACGAAGTCTATACAGTTCTTAGGTCGAACGACACCAATTATCCTTCAAAACGACAATGGACCTTGTCCTCTTCTCGCCATCTGTAATTTCTTTTTTTCCCTTCTCTCCCTCGCTAGGGTTTCTCGTATTATTGAACTTATTTTGCTGTTCAGAAAGCGAACAGAAATAGAAATAGAGAAAGTCTTTATTCAATTGTCGAATTTCTTAGGTTTTGATGTCGTTTGCTCAAGAAGGCAGCAAATACTTTTGTTTCTTTTTTTTTTATTCGTTGAATTAAAATTAACGTAACTGATTAATTTTCTTTTCGCAATCGCGGAATGAATGAATACTTTCAGGGTAGCCTAGTGTGTGTGTGTGTGTGTTTTTTTTTTTTAATGACTGAATGGTGCCTTCTAGGGTTTCTCATTTTTTTAAGGTGTCTGGATGTTGGTTTTCAGTGTCCGTTTGGTCTCCAAGAAAGTAGCAAATTCATTTCAATTTTGGCAGTCGAAGCAAATGAGTCTAAATGTTGTTTCTGATCAATTCTAAAATTGAATGATGCTGTTTGTTGCTAGGTTCTTTAGTCCCTTTCTGCTAGCTAATTGATTACTTTTTATTTTTATTTTTTAAAATTTCTTAATCAATTCGTTTAATTGTTATCATTTAATTTTTTAAAACAAAAGTTCTAAATTCATTAGTAATAAGTGAAATGCTTATTATATTGGCAAACTTCGAAGCTCTCAATTTCAGTATAGGTTCTGAGAAACTAGCAAAGTAGACATCAGTACTTTTATGATGTAAATGTGACTGTTAAAGTCTATAAGTGATAATTTTGAGACCTAGCGTGAGATTTTTTTTTTTATATCACTTTTTATGTAATTATTTATCAGCTTTTGTTTGATGTGAGAGCTGTTTAGAAAGAGAATTGTGTAAAAATTTGTCTGAATCATTAGTGGCTTGCTTATTAATTCATATAAATTAGTCAAATTAAGTTGTTAGGCACAGTTTGAGTGAAGATTTATTCGTTTCTTACATTTTGAAATTCATCAAATTGTTCATTTTGCTTCTAAATTTTTCTATGTGGGTCGTATTTTACTTTGAGATTTGTTATTGAAATATGTCAGTATTGCTGTTATTGTTTTCAGTTATGCACTAATTCTACTTCATAGTTTTGTTGTATAGTTTATTTACTGTTTCCTATTTGTTGTGGAGAAAAATTAGGACTAGCATTATTTGGGCTTTTGATAGCCAGGATTGCGGGTGGTGGGGACCATGAAACTGAAGAGTTCACTTAGTGAAGCAAAATTGTGTTATTATGCATAATGGAGTTGAAACTTTTGGATGAAAATCAAAGATCTGATTGTTATTTATGTTTTCATTTTTCTTTTCTCAGCTGGTGAATGGAGGTTTATGGTTACTTGTGGCATCTTCTGGTTTATTTTGAAATTTGTTAGAAATGGATGGGTGGGGTTATTTGTTGAATTTTTTTTTATTAGCTTCTGATTTTCTTGTACTTGTTCGTGCAAGCTTTGCTGTTACTTGAATGTTAAAGTTTTCTCAAACCTCTGTATGGCTTTGAGAAATTTAGGGAGTACAACTTAGTCTATTTTTTTGATCTGATGTTCAATATTCTGCTTGGTTTTCATAATGCATGACAGAAGTGGAAGTTTTTCTAAATGCATCTTCTAAATTAACTTTTCAGAGTAGGTTGGAGTTCACTTGCTAGCAATGTAGCAACAATTAAATTAAGTATTCTTATGCTTATTCAATTTGTAGTTGCAAGTCTTGTTTCGTCTGTCAAGGATGTTTATTTGAAATATGAGTTTTTTGCCCTGATATATTTATTTATTTTCTCATGCCATGTCTTATTAGTATAATGACTTGAGTTGTCCGCGGGGTTTATGATTCTTTATTGTTCTTTCAGCAGCTTCCTTTGTTTCTTGATCATTCATTTTTTCTAGTTGCTAATTTGACTGCTGAGAAATTTGAGTGAAGATAAAACATGATTATTGATTTGACGTTTTAGTGGGCTGCAGTTCACAAGAAAGTGAAAGAATTCTCATATTTAAGCTTAATGATTGTATTATGCAATAGGTAATGTTCTCCTGTTGCGGAACAATCTGAATCTAAGTCCAGATACAGGCGAAGTGTCACAGGAGAAATTGCTTTCACTGGTGGCTGAACGGGTTATTGATTCTAACAGTAATGTCAATGTAATGGTCTGCTGTTTTGGTTTCCTTTAGATGTCTTGCTGGATTTTCCTTGATATTTACATCTTTCTCAGATGCAGAATAAAGATGCTGGGTTTGTTGAAAATCAACAGAAGAATATTGCTGATGCTATTGATTTGCTTCCACGTCTTACAACGGGAATTGATGTAAATATAAAATTTAAGAGGTTAGACCTCTGTCTCTCACTATTAGTAATCACTCAACTCTGTTTCCCTTAGATCTGATTGAAATAACATCGCATTTGCTGATTTCCAGGATAGATGATTTCGAGTTCACTCCAGAGTGTGCCATATTTGATCTACTGGACATTCCCCTATACCATGGTTGGATAGTTGATCCCCAGGTATGCCATTTTCAGGCCACATATTGGTTGAAATCAGTTGTTTTAGTACAACTCTGATTTGTCCCTCAGTGTACCATTATTATGTAATTGCTTGTATTTAATGATTTGAACCTGTTATGACATATGAGGATTGTTAATTATTGTACTATTTTCTGTTGCACGTTAGTTTCAGTTTAACATATTGTACTTATGAGCTCTTTATAGCTTTTTGTGTATACTCTTATTTAGAGTTGCTGGCTGTAAACCAGCTACTAAATAAAGTAGTTGGATGTGGGTCCAACTACCTCAATGTTCTTATTCACTATACCTGGTAGTTCGTTGTTCATTAGGCTTTACTGTTGTCCGGTGACACAAAAAATAGGATTCTGGTTCTTTATTTGTTCTGAATTTTTTATTGGACGCAAACCTTTGGTATGGCTCGCCAATTTATTTTCTGTATGTACCAGGATAATGATACAGCTAATGCTATTGGGTCCAAGTCTTACAATACTCTGACGGGGGAGCTTGTAGCACTGGAAACTATGGGAGTTGAAAGTAAAAGCAATTCTGAAGAAGATTGTATTGATTTTGCTGCTGCAACAACTGCAACCCTCGGAGTTCCTTCTCCATGCCTTTCAAAGACCAAATCTTTTGATGATTCCCCCCATGCTGTCTCTGATCAGCCAAAAGCAAGAAAAGGGGATCTTCAAGAAGAAGAGGAGTTATTGAGGGTCTTGAAATTGTCAGAGAATGAAGTGCCGACAACAGCATTGCATGATTCTCTTGTAGCTAGTGTTAATGGAGTGGCTATGTCTGTCAATGCTGATGTAAGTACATGCTTTAATAAGCTTGTCCCTTCAGATAATGTACATACTGTAGAGGGGCACGCTGGTGTTGAAAATCAAAGTTTTCATAAGACAGAGCCTTCCATATCAGATAATATCAATGCCTTAAGCAATGATGGTAATAATAACCTTGCATATTTCAAGAATGTTGCATGGGAAGAAGCATGTTCATCCCAAATGACTGATGGGATAATTAAATCTGATCAGTCATCTAAAACAGAACCTGTGGAACATGTCCTCCGTAATGATTTGATTGAGAAGACTGGTGTTGAAATGTTGGTCCAGGTTGAAGATGTTTCCCTTTCTCCTCGGGAAGATACTGCATCTTTGGACACACATGTAGATATTTCTCAAGGGGGTGAAAAGCTTGAGAATCAACTGACTTCTACAACTGATGTCCACGAAACATCAAGTGGATGTTGCAGAACAGAAGTAGCAAGCCATTCTGTTCCTAATGCTGATTCAGATTCATCAGGTGGGAGAGAACAGCACACTGAGGTGCCTGAAGCTTTTACTTCAAGTGTTGATGGTAGTGAACCCATATATGAAGGAGAGGAATGCATATTAGATTCAGGAACTAAAGCATATGAAGACCGAGAGCCTGTATACGAAGGTGAGGTGATTCTTGCGGAGCAAGCTGACAAAAGCTCCCCAGATGCCCATAATGTGAGCTTGAAGGATGGAATCACTCTAGAACAAGGTAAGTAACATTCCTTAGCAGAGAAGTAGTAATTCATATATATACCTTTTTTGTGTCAATTTTGCACATTCTTAAGCTCTTCTCTTTTTTAATTTACTCAGGGGAACTTATCAAGAACTTTTTGAAGAACAATGCTAGTCAATTGACCTTTTATGGGTATGCCAATTCACTTTTTGGCTATAGAAGTCCTAATTTCTTTAAGTCTAACTAATTCTGCTGTTGCAAGGAAGCTCTTTGTGTGATTGCTATTATTGTCTTTCGCAGCCTCTTTTGCTTACAAGATGGTCTTAAAGAGAGAGAACTTTGTGTTTTCTTCCGGAACAATCACTTCAGCACCATGTTTAAGGTAGTTTGGAGTTGGAATATAGTTCTCCTATAATTCAATTAGCTTTCTGCTTGTGAAATGGCACCTATCCTCTAGCTGGTGAACTGTTTTGAAGAAAATGTCTATGTTATTTTAGTTTCATCTTCCATGTTTTCTGAATATTCAATTCTAGAAGATTTACCTGCCCTCACTTTGTTTGCAGTATGCAGGTGAGCTTTATCTTTTAGCCACAGACCAAGGTTACATAAATCAGCCTAATTTGGTGTGGGAGAAGCTAAATGAGGTAAAACCATCTACTCAGTAATCTTACCAAGGTTATGTCATGGAATGGGGTCCTAAGTGGTCGTTTGATCACTGGTTCGAATCCTAGTTGAATTTAAGGCATTTACATGGATATATTAGAATTTGTAAGTATGTATTGTTTGGTTGGGCTTTGTCAGTGTTTTTAGTGATTAACTGGAGACACACATACCTCTTTATTTACTTTGTGCCCTAAAAAAAAAAAAAATCCGGGTGGTTTTGGAGGTGATGCGTTGGCATGGATTTTATACTGATATGAGGAGAAAGCAGAATATTGCTTCTGAGTAATAGCTTTAGTGTTAATAAAGAGTTAGTTTCTTCTTTAGTCCACAAAAGTGTTTTTCTGCCATAGCTCATCCAAAAAGATATTTTCAAATTGCACAAACATATCAAGCAAATATCTGTTTTTTTTTTTGAAAAACAAATCAGGATGGTAAAAACTCCATCTTGAAGTAATTGCCAGATACTCAAAAAATGAATTGCAACAGTTTCATTAAAGTTTCTTGTTGTAATTAACTCATTATGTTGTTTGTTTTAAGTTCTGTTTAAGCTTTGATCCAAATTCTAACCTCCTTAGACTCTCAGGTCAATGGAGATACATTGTTTATGACGGGTAGTTTCAAGGAATTTACGGCGGAAAGTCCTGCAAATGAACGATGGGATGAGCATGGTGCTATGGCCAGTACTGCTGTATGTATAACTTTCCAGCCTACAATGGTTTTAGATTTTCCATCATTGAAATTAAATTATTTAATTTTCCCTGTCTCAGGACTATCTTGCCAGCATTGATGGTGGTCAACAGGCAGGGTTTGATATAAAGTAATTATCTCAACTTTTGTTGTTAATACTCTTTATATACTATTTAGTTTCAAATATAGGATAGAAGATCAGTCTTGGCATTTATAGTCTTAACACTTTTTATTAGTTTTAGATCTTATTATGGCTAATAGTCTCTTTAAGTCATGAGAGTTTTGACTTCATCTTATTCCCTTTCTGCTGCTTGGAGCTGTTTTTGTTTTTTGAACCAAGCCATTCATAAAGAGGACTTTAGTATATCTATTATCTAATCCATTACTGGTTTATACTGACATATGATATAATTGAAAAAATGGTTTCTAAGAGAAGAATTTAAAACAATATTTTTCAGGAGTTTTGCATACGGAATGCTTTAGCGATTTATGTTTTCTTCTGAAACACACAGTTCTCACATGAGATATCCCACCTTGATTTAGATTTTTATCAACATTACATGTTTATTCTTGTGGCAGTTCTGATATGCAACTGGCAATAGCTCTGCAACAAGAAGAATTTGGGCAACAACCTCAACGTCCTAGTTCACAGCAACCTGCTGCCACTGGTTCAAGACTGATAACAGGTCCCCAGGTATATACACTATCCTGCTTTGAATTTCTGAATAACTATCATAATCTTCCTACATCACTAGGTAGCAAATCTGAATTACATACATTAGTTGATCAGAAGTTTGCATGGGTATCTGCCTGACTGGGTAAACCTTTTGCCTTGAGGTGATATCTGTAAATCAAATTTTGCATTTAGGAGAGTATTGATTATGTGATGTATTAGTTTGCTACCAGGGCAGTGGTTCATATTTATTTATAATCAAAGATTTTTTTTATTTTTCCTCTGGTTTGTGGATGGGAGGTGGCTTGGCTTGGCAAGGACATTCTGATTTATCCTATGAAATGATTCAAAGAATTGTAACGATTTCATTGATTTATGGCATTCCACTAAATTTTTCTGAATCCATTCTTTCTGCTCTCCTGCTTGGCTGCATGAAATATAGGTGGATCAGAATGAAATATAGGGCATATTTTGTTAGGAATTTTACTAAACTGTTATGAAGTGGTTCAAAGATTTTTTATTTTATTTTATTTTTTAACTTTTTTATTTTAAAAAAGCTAAGAAATGACAAAATTGTTTTGACCAAGAAGAAAATACACAAGGATGGTTATTCACAAAAAGTACAAGCTGTCTTAAGCAACAAAAAGGCTCCAAATAATACAAACAGTACAACTCTACTCCCATCATATAAACATGTATAACCAGCCCAAAATACTACTTCATAAAAACTTCCCTAATTAGGCTATTGAAGCTTCCCAACTTTGTTGAATAAAGAAGAAAGATACTTTCCAAAAACTTAACAGAAATGGACTCCCTACGAAGATCTTATAAAGTTCTCCTAATTCTTTTCAGCCATATACCCTGAAGTATTGCCATAGTTGCACAGTTCCATAACGTTACAGCTTTCCTATTGCCTCTCAGAACTATGTGCTGTTCTAACAGAGCCAACTAATGAGGAGGGTGGCTGAAGAGAGGCTAAACTCTTCTAGCAGCTTCCACAAACAACTAGCATAGAGACAATGCAGAGAAGTTTGGTCCCCAGTACCAGATTAGATTTTTTTCGAACTATGTTAACCAATTTGGAGGGATATAAACGATCTTCAATTCTTTGTCCATATCATTGGTGTTGATATTCTTACAATAATAGTTTGATTTGAAATCCTTAGAAATGTTTACATATTTGAGTCTATATTTCGGTATCTATATATACATGTTAATGTCTTTCATTCCCTTCATTATTTTTTCTCTACAATCAGGCAGATACAGTTGCTTGTCATATATTTCCTTTTTATTTAGCAAAAATATGAAGTTTCAACAACTAAGAAAATGACCCTTGCAGGTTGCTAGAAATGGTGGGAGAAGTTCATCATCATCTTCTAAGCCCGACGCAAAATCAAAAGAGAAGTGTAGTATAATGTGAATTTTTCATTTGGAAGGGTTGGATGTTTGTACTGTAAATGTTGTCTTCTTGCCCCATTGTATCCGGTGATACGAATAAACCCCATTTTACCGTTGATGTGACTTTAGATCCAAGTTTTTTACTGTAAAGAAGGTATATAGTGCGAGATTTCTAGGCCCTCCAATCTTGTACTTTTCCTTTGCGCGCCCAATCAGCTGTGGTTTTATTGAACAGTCAGATTTAAGAAAATCTTTCAACTTCATTTCATGTGAAGGTTGTTCTATGAGAAATTGCAGAGGTATATGGAGGACCACTTCAGCCTTGTTTCTTGGCCCACAAGCTTTGCCTACGCAATTTCGCCTGGCTGATTATCACAGTGAGTTTACTGATATTATGAGTGATTTTATGTCCGTGTACAACGTCGAAAGTCTTGCGAACTTCTTGAATTAATCTTTCGCGGAGGCCTTTTCTAGAAAGAAGAGTTTCTATCGTGGTCTATATGCTTGCTATTTAATTCTTAGAGTTCATTTTCAACTGAGGTACTGGCTGCCAGGATTAGCCTCGACCTAGGTTTGGGCCTCCCGTTTTACTGAGCCCACTTATCCTTATCTACTCAGGCAGTCTGTTTATTGATGTTATGCTTTTGTTGATAGTCATGCCTCATGTCATATCAGAAACTTTAGAACTGATTGAAATTATCTGTAACTCAAAATCAACCCCAACCTGGTTGATTATTCTAGAATAGTACAAAATGCAACAACATTTGAAGCAGGTAGGAGTACATATTCCAGTGCGACTAATTTATCTTTGTTCTCAGGTGGCCGGGGAATCCCATTTTGTTTACGGACTCTATCATTTAGAAAATGTTGGGCAAGTTAGCTTCTCAATCATTTAGGTCGGGTAAGGTCGGGTAGGTAATAAAAATAGGCATAATGCTTAGAGCCTATAACCGAAGATGAAAACGTTGAATATAGCAAGGCAGGGCATGCGCCGGTGTCTTCCTGCCCCAGGTTAGGCCGAAGGGAGGTTATCTCTTTGGTACTTTGATTGCTTATTGGATATCATAGAGACTTTAGCTTGTGAAGAGACAACGATTGTTCTTTTGCAAAAGGTTCTAGGTCTAGGAAACGTCAATGACGCATCTTTGCATGATGAAAATAGAGAAGTCATGACAAAGCTTGAAATTTGAGAAAAAGTCGTGTGTTTGTATTATAGCATGTGTCCCATTCCCTTTGGTCTTTTCTGAATCTTCTGGTTAAAGGTGTGTCAGCTAAGCCTTCTAAAATCACTGTAGACGGCCGCCCAATCGTGCAAGGTTGGCCAAAGTTTTACGCTTTTTCCACTGGCTCTGCCTTAGCTCAAATACTAAAGGCTTCTGAAATAATAATAACAACAAACACAGACAAAGCCTCCTTGTGAATCCCGAAAAAACAAACGCCAGAGATCCTACCACGTCACATATGACTCACCACCGACAGCCATCAGACTGAATCAATTTGCAGTTAATTAATTATATATGATATTGGGTTATCCATTAACCGTGCATTATAAAAATGATGATTAACAAAAGGATTGAATTTGACTTTCGTGTACTTTGTGAGGCTGTAGAGGATTGCAGAAAAGAAAAGGAAAGAAAAGAAAGTAAATGAAAGAGAAAAGGGCGAACAGAGAAGAGGAGAAATAAAAAGAAAGAAAAGAGTAAGTGGGGCTGATGAAACTGAAAGCGACAACACCACATAATCTAATATGACACTGTTTTTCTATCAGTTGCTTACTATTCTTATTATTTTTTTCCGTTTACAGATTACAAGAGAAGAGAGGGGCAGGGGGGGACCACTCTAATAAGCCTGTCTCAATCTTAGGTTTAGGAATACGACAAAGCTACAGCTGTGACGCTGACCCCACTGCTACTTCCCACCATCTCCGACGACAATGCTCATCTCTTTCTTGGAAATTACGTCATGGCCCTATGCACTCGCCTCTCCTGGCTTGGCTGCCTCTGCATGCCTGCAAGCTTGCCTTCTTTTATTATGTTGCTTTCGTTTAACACCTTAAGCCTTTTTTCTTTTTCAAAGAAAAAAATTTAAAATCCCCCTCACGAATGATTTGTCATGCCTAGTAGAGGCAGAAAAGTAAATTTCTTATAATAAAAATATCTTAAATTCTTCTCGTCAGTTTGTAAGTAATTGTCATGTTCCAAGCTTTCAATCGTATAATCCGTCGCTTTTTAATTAGATATTAATTAAAATAATTCAATGCACATTATTTCATTTTAAATAAATTAATTCAAGTGGAAGATGCACATGTTAAGTTATTTTGACTGAAACGAAGGGTAATATGGACACTTAAGTGGACCCTTCTATGGTAGGGTAACCATAGTTTTTCTCATAGATGGATGGCAAACAAACTAATGTAGTTAAGGGGAGTTTTGAAAATTTCAAAACCTCAAGATGTTATAGTGATTTATCTCAAAACATTTGGGGGTAATATCTTTCCTCAATTTCATCTAATCATTATTATATTCTGGATCACTTTGAAACAAAACTTTGAATATGTATTTTTTTTTTTTTTTGCATGCAACCACAAAAGGAATATAATACATACACACGATAACAATGTGTAAAGGGAAGGTAGGTTGATGAATTGATGCTTTTCTACGCCTAAAAACATTGGCTACAAGATGGAGACTTTTAATCTAAAATAGAATCTACTAAGAAACAAACTTAAAATGCAATATTGCTGGGTTTATCTTCCTTTCTATAATAAAAAAAGAAGAAGAATAAGTTGTAAAATTAAGAGTTTCTTGAGATGTTGGAAGACCTTAATTACAAAACAAAAGCATGTAAAATAAATAATAATAAAAATAGAAAAAAAAAAGATAAAAAGGGTAGGATAGGGTAGGGTGGGGAAGGTGGGTTCCCTTGTTTGAAAAGCAAACAATCCACTTAAAACAAAAGGAACCTCACGAGCGGAATATTTCGTCTGTTCTTGCTTAAGTTGAACTCATCATCTCATCTATAATATGTATATAAATCTATTGTAAATATCACACAATTGTTTTTCTTGTGAAAGAGAAAGACCGACCCAACTTTCACTTTCTAAAATTGTCCTCAAATTGGCCCACGCTCCTTTTGGACAACATCCACCACCCCCAACCTACCTTCCCTTGCTTCCTATCCCTTCACTTGTATTTTAATTTTTTTTTTTTTTTTGCAATTATTTGTTTTTATTTTTATTTTGATTGAAAATAAGTTTTTGAAAAGGGCACTGAAGATGAGGTTACTCATAGCTTTTTGGGCAAGTGAAATGATTACCATTAATCTTCTTTCAATATATTGTGACTGATCGAACGGTTAATACCGTCCCATCAGAAGTCACGTTGAATCAATTGACGTTAACTTATAGGCCAACCACCAAATACCTGAATGCCACGTCAACTTAATCTTAAAATAGTGGGTTGTTAGGCTTTCGTGTCTACTATAGACTTAACTTGCATTTTCGTCTATTTAACATTCCCAATAAATAAAATAAATCTGAAGAAAAGAAAATAATTAAAAATTACACCACCCAATTAGGAGGCTGAAAACCTGACATCTTAACTCTCAGCCGACTTTCTTGATAAATTGTAATAATAATAATAATAATTTAGTGGATGAAATTTGGCTTTATTTTCTTCGTTTGTTTGGCACAGAATCATAAATTTCAGTTCACAAATAGCCCACC
>JANLJB010001955.1:0-32556 GCA_026212285.1 Bursera cuneata | reverse complement strand
ATAATAACAATGTTGATTTATGTATGATTGTTGTAAACTATGATAAAGATTGATGGGAATAGAAGAGGCTCCAAAATGAAAAGATAATATTATGATTTTGTTCTTGAAAGTAGAGAGAGAGAGAGAGAGAGATATTCTTTCCTCATTGATGTAAACTCGTTATCTTAAAAGACTTTAGTTAGGACAAATTTCCCTTTTATTTCAAAGTGTTTTTAATTTGTAAAACATTTTCTTAAAAACAAAGAAAAAAGATAATGTTTTATTTGGTCATCAAATAGTTAATTCCTGAAATAAATATCCTAATAAATGATTTTCATTTTTTTTTGTTTGAATAGATTAATTATAAAATAAAAATAGTCCATCGAAAATTCCAGTCTAGCCCCAAAAGGTTTTCCATCCGAGAAAACGTGTTGAGCGCTCAAATCTATGTATACATGTACATAGAAACAGAAGCTGTGTTGTTGGTTGAAGCTCACAGAGGCACCAAATTCTCCTTCTTTATAATCAATTAATTAATTAATTAAGCAAGCAAGCATGGTGATTAAGACACCTAATCCTTTTAATTATCTTTTGATAGCACACCTAATCAGATAAAATCAAATCAAACCCACAAATATACTACAATTAAATAATAATAATAATTAAAAGGGAAGGGCAATGAAATTGTGAGGCCAGAGTCACAGAAGAGAAGCAGCTTTATCTGACCTCTCTCTGTTCCAATCTCCTTTCATAGTAATGATATCAGAGAGAGGGAGAGGAGAGAAGGGATTCTCTTTCTATTTCTATTTCTAATTTCTCTCTGTAACTCGTTTCTCAAAGAACTTTGAAACAGAAAAAAAAACAAAAGTTGAAAGCTCTCTGGTCCATAATTTGTTTATGTGCTTTTACTTTGGCTTTGCTTCTTTCTATTTCTCTCTGTCTGTCTGAGTGTGTATGTAAACTCTGTCCCTGTGCATGTTACAGAGTGTGGTGCAGAAAGTTTTGTGACTCAGATCCCGATACCACTGCTGCTGTGCTGCCTATCTATATCTATACCATTGCTATTGCTATTGATATTGCTACTCCTCTCTCTTACACCATTAAAGAGAAAACACTATCCCCTTTTCTTTGTTAACAATATACATCACTATTCACAGACATAACACATAGACAATATTAGACATACACACACACAACACAGCACTGTGTACTTGTGGTCCTCTCCTCTCCTGTTTTCGTTTTCTTTGCTTTTCTTTTCAACCCCCTTTTGTTTTTTATTACTCATTTCACTGCATATAACATCTCTTCACTTTTATATATATATATATATATATACACATATATATAAACCATACACATAAACATACTTTTACTTTGCAGAGCCTTGCCTTGTAGCACACCTAGCTAGTTTGACCTATTAATCCTACTCGAACAAATGCAAGAACCAGGCTTGGGAATAATGGGTGGTGGTGGTGGTGCACTTGGTGGGTTGAGCAGTGGTGAAGTCTCCCTATCTGTGTCCGCTACTGATCACCAAAGCCGCCAACTCAAGGCAGAGATAGCCGCTCACCCTTTGTATGAACAGCTTTTAGCTGCACATGTATCTTGTCTCCGTGTTGCTACACCGATCGATCAGTTACCTCTTATTGATGCACAATTATCTCAGTCTCACCATCTTCTTAGGTCTTATGCTTCCCAGCATCACCAAAGCAATCATTCACTCTCTCCTCAGGAAAGGCAAGAGCTTGACAATTTCTTGGTAGGTTTTCCTCCTAGCTAGCTATCGAGCTCTTTGGAAAGCCTATGTTGTACTTGTTTATTCTTTGATACTTTTAATTCCGTTTTGTGCTGATCGACTTTCTGCTTCTGGGGTTTGACATAGCTGGTTCTGATGTTTGTGGTTCATACAATGTTGTTTTACAGGCACAATATTTGATAGTTTTATGTACTTTCAAAGAACAGCTTCAGCAACATGTCAGAGTCCATGCCGTTGAAGCTGTCATGGCCTGCCGTGAAATTGAGAATACCTTACAGGCTCTCACCGGTTTGTCCTCTCTCCTTGTCTTTCTCTCCCATGTAATCCCTGCAATTATTTTATATTTCTCAAACATACATATCGCTGCTTGTCATGACACGCTATCAGATATTAAAAAGCTCTTTTATGTACTATATACACTCTATTTCCTCATTTATTTTTACTTCGTTTCTCAGGATAATTATGTTCTCTCACAGTCAATAATTAACCATAAACATATATGTTATACATAGAAAATTACCTTCATTTGCCAGCTAGTTGGTTTTGTTATCCAGATCAAAGAAGATTAATTTCCAGTATTGTTATATATTTCTTCTGTTTATTGTTAGTGTTTGATGTTTTACAAGCCGTGTAAGCTAGAAAGATAAGGATTGGTATCTGGGTTTGGTGTAAGTTTGAAACCCCGTACAAGGAGGTGGGTGAGGGAGGAGGACCTACCACAAAAAACATAATAGTACTAGTATATAGCAGTTGAGGAAGGGCGGTTCTTCGTTTGGTGGAGGAGGGTTCCACCACCAATTGCAACAACCGAAAAGGTGGCTGCGCCAGTACTTTAGTCTTACTAACTCTGTAAAGATAATACATTCATCATCTTTTGTTTGGTGGTTTCTTCTCCTCATAATTGAGTTAGGTATCAGATTGTGTTTAATCAATCATCATCTTAATTTCATCACTACAACAACAATCATGGTGTGTATAATACGATTGCATAACAATGTTCGAACTCTCTTGATACTTGACATCATGTTATTGGTTAAATCTCTTTGATTTCAAGAAATCTCTTAACATATCAATATATGCCATTAGAGATAAGGGTGGACTTTTAACATTTTATTAGACAGACTTTGGTATAATGAGTTTCTTAATCAATGAAGTCATATTTTTAATGTATTATATATTTTTATTTTTGTCTTTTCTAACTACTAGATAATATGTACTAAAATAAGCATTTATAATGTATAATTTTATAAGTTTGAAAAGTAGACTACATAATTAGTTGGTTGTACCAAAGATTTGTTTTTCTTAAAATATTATTATTAAGTGTCTCTATGTAGAGTGACAGAGAAGCAAAAGAATATTAAAAAAAAAATGAAAAGGGTTTTGTAATCTGTTCTTCCTATACGGTTTTAGGGTTTCAGAACTTAAGACATTATAATTAAAACAATCAGGTAACTGCTTTTCTTTAATAGAATAAAGTTTTAGTTGCTAATTACCATGCCTACATTTGCATTAGGCCTGTGACAACTGGCCCTGCCTAGAATTCATATTTAGCAGCTTGTTCTTCTGATCAGGTCAGCACCCACACATGCTTAAAATTTTTCTTTTCCAAGCTCTTATGGTTGAATCTGTGCCTGTCAGAGCTTCTGTAAATCTTAGCTTGCTTCATTTTTAGTTTTAAAAACAATTTTTAACAAGAAAAAAAATTGTATTATATACGCTATAATTATGCTACAGGAAAAAATGAAAAACAAAAAATAATTTCAAAAAAGTATATATATATATATATATATATATATTTATGTATGTATGTATGTATGTATGTATGTATGTATGCATGTATATATCATGGTTTAGGAAGAGTAAATGATTTGATTAACATGTTGTTTAGAATAAACATTTCGTGATGGCATTCTAGAAAGAGAATACACAGGGTCTGATTAGTAATGCAAATAAATTACTACTGCTATTGTATAGTAATTTTATGAATATAAATATAGAGAATGATGATTTTGGGATTTTTTATTCAGTGTTAAGGCAGTAAGTCATCACCCAACTACCTTCAAATATCTTCAGACCATGAATAATGACCCAACTACCAACAACTATCTGTCTTGCTTTTAATTAGTACAATGAGTTTAAAAGTTGGATTAAGATTGAGTCACTTTTCGTTCATTGTCACAAGCTCAATCTCTCATTTTGTGTTTTAGCCACATTTTCATTTGTGATTCATATTATACTCGTATATTTTCATGTTCTAAGTTCCAAGCCTTAGAGAGTGGTTTGTGTTTCCTTTACTTTAGACATAGCTTGAAAAATTGAATTTCAATATTTTGCAACGAAGTATTGAACAATAGAAAATGTTTATAGACATTGCATACAAATCTTGGTGAGGCTAGTTTATGCAGAGAATTGAGTTAGCTTTAGAACATAACGAATGAGTAAACCTAGTAACAATTTCTATCTTAAAGTTTTAATTATAAAATATTTAAAAGTACATACAAATGATGAAGTTGATGCATATATATATTTGCTTTCTATAGTTTTTGGAGTTGGAAAGTATAAGATAGGGTGTGGATTTTAATATGTTTCAATTTATTGTACGTCACTTCCACAAATAAATTTCAAAGTCTACAGGCTTGAAAACTTGCATGGACTAGAGATCACAATAATGAAAAAGTCATTTTTTTAATTAAATGTATCATACACCCTAAGACATTTTATAGAAGAAGTGAAACAAAATGTTGTTTTCCATCATTTGTCACAATCTTTCTTTCTTCTTTTTTTTTCGAATAAAGTTCAACTTTTCTTTTTTCCCTGCAAAGTGCCAGTCAAAGATCTTGGTGTTCATTCATGCGAGTTTAATATTAATGTTGCTATGTCTTCTCGTTAACAGAGCAGTTGATGTTAGATGTCTCTTACATAATATGTGTACGTGACATAACCTTATTAATTTCTATGTAGCGTGAGCCGTGAGTTGTATTAATAGTCTTTAATAAGTAGGTGAAAAGATGTGGACTTAGCTAAGTGATTTCTCATTAGGCTTCGGCCTAGCGTCTACAGCTTACATGGGATTTCAAGGACCCAAAATATCTAGGTTAATGATGAAAAATAACCTAAAGTTTCAATTCACCTTTTCAAAAATTTGTTTGTGTAGGTGAACTCGTTTAAAACTTTGGGCAAACTGCTTATGTTTTTTTTCTTATAGGGACTGTATTACTGGGTAGTATTATTGAATTATATGTATGTAAGCATATTTATATAATGATATCATGATAAGTACTTATCCCATAAGTGCTTTGTTTCCTAATAGTATCATTAAACTGATATGGTACTTCTTACTTGAGAAAATTGATTAGTTATATATGCTTTTCCATAACTGTTTCTGCAGGAGTATCTTTGGGTGAAGGAACAGGTGCAACAATGTCAGATGATGAGGATGATATACAGATGGACTTCTCTCTTGATCAATCTGGTTCTGATGGACATGACTTGATGGGTTTTGGACCTTTGCTTCCAACAGAATCTGAAAGATCACTGATGGAGAGAGTTCGTCAGGAGTTGAAGATTGAACTCAAGCAGGTGATTTGATTACCTTGAATGGATATTGGCAAGATCCTAAGACAATAATAAATTGAGGGCAAACGTGCAAGTAACTTGTGCTACCAGATTAATGCATATTATCTAAACAATGCTTTTGAGATTCATCTTTCGTAGTATTCATCATTTGCTTGCAGGGTTTTAAGTCAAAAATTGAGGATGTGAGAGAGGAAATATTAAGAAAAAGAAGGGCTGGGAAATTACCGGGTGACACAACTACAGTTCTTAAAAATTGGTGGCAGCAGCACTCCAAGTGGCCATATCCAACTGTAAGCAACTCACTTCAGCATCACATTTGGTTTTCTAATAGCTAGCCTGTTCAGACATTGTATTCATCCTATTCACTCTTCATCTTAAGAAAGGATAATGAAGATATATGTCATGGTCATGTTAATTGTCAAATGGCAAGAGCAATATAACTCGTGAGTTCTCAATGAAACATATTTTGATGCATGTGTCCAGGAAGATGACAAGGCAAAGCTTGTGGAGGAGACAGGGTTGCAACTAAAGCAAATTAACAACTGGTTCATCAACCAGAGGAAGCGCAACTGGCATAGCAACTCCCAGTCTGTGACCTCCCTAAAGTCTAAGCGCAAAAGGTAGACAGACACAGACTATATGTAACTGTTGCAATAAGCTGAGCTGCATGCATGCAGGCAGGCTGCAGCCAAAGAAGAAGTCCTAACTTTGTGTCAATGTAGCTCTTTTGTTACCTTGAGGGTACATAGTTTCTAGCTAACTGTTGTCTTGTGGAGGCACTGAAGAAGCCTGGAAATTATTAGATATTTTGAAAACCAGGTACAGAATGTAATAGATGGGATTGATATATAGCTACTAGTGTTACATGTAAGTTTGTAGATTCCTGTTTCCTACCTAACAAACTCAATATTCTCTTGCTTCTAATCCCATGCTTCGAAGTGTTTATTATTTTTTCATTCTTCTTTCTCAAATGCTATGATTAATTCTAATCTAACCACCAAATTAATGCATGCATCTTTATGATTCATTTATCTAATTGGCTTTTTGGAATTTCATCTCAATTTATACCATCTACTACAACTAATTTCAGGTACAGGGCTGCATAATTGGTTTGCTCCACAAAGAGTAACTAAAACATATGTATTATAAGAGCTTCTTAATCGTGGTCAGCTTGGCCTTGGCCCTCAAAATGCTAATTTAAAATTATATTATCCAAGTGACTCCTTCCAATTTCTAAACTTTTCAATTGGCCCCCAAAATTTACTATTCTGGATTCTTCCTGTACGTATTTTATTATTTATATACATTCATCGACTATCTGAAGACCGTTGTATGAAAAAAAAAAAAAATTAAACAGAGGATACTGAAAATTGAAGCACAAATGATGCGCCTTTTGTTTCCGTACAAGATAACACGGGTGCGGTCCTGTCTAGAAAGCCAAAAAGGTAAGAAGAGGACTGTGTAATGCTCCTTTGCTCTCGTACGAAAGCAGTTAATTATATATCAAAAGTAACATTAATGCAAAGTTAAAATTAAATTAATTCAGAAAGCACTTATATCAGCATCCATTAGGCCCGCAGACCTGCGCACTACCTGAGGAACCTCGAAAGAGGCTCCGATGTTCCTCAAATTAATGGACGCCAAGGTCACATCGACATCATATTAATTTTATTTATCTCTTTAATGAACTATTAAGAAACCATTTAACTTGCTTTGAGAATGTACCAAAACAACTAACCCAATTGCATAATACCAAAGTTTTATCATTATCTCAAATTAATCTGGTTTAAAGTAATAAAAATTACCCATATTGTACCATTTTCTGCAGAATCTGAATTTGGATCCGAACCGATTCGACCCATTACTATATTCCTTCCATTACAGGCGCACGACTGGCATAGCATCAATTACACGTGTTGCTCACCATTTGGGGTTATATTTTAGTTCAGTGAATTTGATTATTTATTCGGATGCCTCGTTAGTGGACTGTCCAATATTTCCTAGTCATAACAAATTAATTAATTGCAGACTTGTAGCTTATATATTATTCGATTTGGAATCTTTTATTTGCAGTTGCATTGGGTGCCTTCTAGTGGGTGATAACTTGATCAAATTAATTAATATATATCTCCATAGCTTAGTATTTTCCCACTTGACCAATAAATAATGAAGAACGTGCTGTAGTGAGTCCATAGCCCATTACTAGTGAATGCGATGAGAACCCAATAGCCAAAACCAAACCCATTTAATTGGAAAGTGACATAAGGGATCTGACGTTCGCTTTCGCAACATAAATCGAACACTTTTATTTATTCAGAAAATGATCCTTCACTTAGGACTAACTATATTTATACTTAATTAGAAGAATACTAACATGTGTTATGATACATGTTAAAAAAAAAAAGAAAAGATCCTAATCAATAATAGTCTTTAAAAAATTAAAACTGTGTTAAAAATAATTGATCAAATTAAGACGGTATTTGGTTTGATGAAAATACACCTAAGAACGGAATGGAAATGAAGTATTCTCATTCTTGCTATTTGGTTAAAAAAAAAAAATCCGGAAATGAGAATCCTATTATCCAAGAAAGGGAATTAGACATTTCTTCTCACCCCCCATTAATCAGATTTAATTTTTGACTTGAATCAAAATAAAAGTAGGCTTTTCACTTTTTCATATTTGAAGAAAAAAAGTTATGATATTTTAAAAAAAAGTAAATTAATTAAAAAAAATTATAATATTTTAAAAAAGGTAAATAAATTAAAAAAATTATAATATTTTTTAAAAAGGTTAATAAATTAAAAAATATTATAATATTTAAAAAAGATTAATAAATTAAAAAGGTAATAAATTAAAAATATTAGAATATTTTTTATATAGGTAAAAAAAAGTGTAAGAAAGATAGAAATTCATAGTTTATGATAATATATTATTTTTTATTTTATACATTTTTACAGGAGAGTAATTTGAAAAATTGATATTGATTTCCATTATGGGTCTCTATAATCTAAACAGCTTTAAAATATTAAATTCTGATTTCGTATTGAACCGAATATGAGGAACGAATAACAATTTCGATTCCGATTTCAATTCTGAAGCTCAAATTAAACAGAACCTAAATGCAAATGATACTTTTAAAAAGTAAAAGAAAAACATAATTTATGGGTAAAAACTATTCAAAAGGAAAAAGTGCCTAGAAAAGAAACCAACTATAGAAGAAAAGATCAACTTGTTACGAAACACTTGACTAGAATAATAGTAATTAAGTTTGCAACAACACCCCGTGAGTTGGTTGAAATAATAATAATAATAATGATTAAATTAATTAGTTCCGATTAAGTTGCAGGCGCACTCATGCAAACTTATGTAATTTAAATATGAGTACTAGACTGAACAAGTCTTGCTATACCTCAATTCGTTTGTTCGACAATTAATGGACTCTCGTTCATGTTATCTTTGGCTTTCAATCTCTTCAACTACGTACTTTCTTCTCTTGATCCAGCTTTCAGCACATTCACTTTTCCATGTTCATCACCATCCTGGAATACCAACAAATTTAACCAAGCACATTTTCTTCTCAAATTTCCTTCCAAACTCAAACCCTAACAGTTTCCATCAAGTCAAGCTGTTAGGAAGTGCATCAATATCACCGGATAAGGGTTTCATTCAAATCCCCGATCCATCACCAACAGTTGATCCTGCATACCAAGCAGGTCGAGCCATTTACTCATCTCCTATCCGCCTCTTTGACCCTATCTCTGTAACCCCAGCTTCCTTCCAGACCACCTTCTCCTTCCAATTCACTCCCACCAATGAGTCCTTTCCTGGCATTTCTAATGGTGGCAACGGTTTGGCTTTTGTCATTGTCCCCGATGAGTTCACTGTAGGGAGACCTGGCCCTTGGTTAGGTATTCTTAATGACGCATGCGACCATTACAAGGTCTTTGCCGTGGAGTTTGACAGTAGCCATGACCCGAAATTTGGTGACCCTAATGACGATCATGTTGGTGTGAATCTTGGTAGTGTTGTTTCTTTCAAGACGGCTAATTCGTCAGAAACAAATGCTTCTCTTCATCACAATTCAATTCACCGAGCATGGATCACGTATGATGGTCATCGAAAATGGATTGACATTTATCTTGGATTAGATGGAAGTCCTCGGCCATCACAACCTATATTATCAACGCAACTCAATCTTTCTCCTTTTCTGAAAGAATATATGTTCGTTGGTTTCACTGCTTCTACTGGAGATTCACCACAAATACACAATGTTCTGTCATGGGAATTTTCTTCTACAAGTAAAGCTTTGATTAATGTCCCTCTGAGGCATATTTGTCACAGAAATGTTGCCCACCAAGTCTCCAAATACTCCACTATAAATCACACACGTACGCCAAATACTTTTATGATCTTTATGTGTGTAGTCGGTCTCTGCACCGTAACTTCTCTGAATCTCTATTGCTATAGGAAGCGCAATGACACAGAGAGCTCCATCGCTTTTGCTTTTCCTGATAAGAGGCGGAGGCCACTGCCACCAAGTCAACCTCGGCGGTTTGTGATTCTTGAACTTTATAGGGCTACTAAAAGTTTTAGCAAAATGGAAGTGTTGGCCAGTGACTCAAGAGGAGTTTCGTATAGAGGAACACTAACCAACGGGTGTTTTGTGACAGTGAAACGGTTCTCAACTGAGGTCCTGAATTTGTCGAGATTGGATTGCGGTCGATTCCTGAAGCGAATCTCTTCAATAACTCAAGTGAGTCATCCAAGTTTGGCTCCAATTCGAGGCTGGTGTTGTGATAATCGTGAGATAATTCTTGTATACTGTTACTATCAAAACGGAAGCCTGGATAGATGGCTGCTTGGAGTCGGTGTACTTCCATGGTCTCGGCGATTCAAGATCATCAAAGATATAGCAGAGGCTCTGGCTTTCCTTCACTCGAAAGACCACACACACGGGAACCTAAGTAGCAGCAGTATCTTCCTTGACATTAACTACGAAGCCATTTTGGGTGATTATGGGTTTGTCTTCTTTCAGGGTGACTTGGGCAGTGGCAGCATTGTTTCGAAGAAGAAGGCCGACGTGTTTTGGTTTGGAATGCTAGTATTGGAAATTGTTGCAGGAAAAAGAACAATAGAGATGGAAGGACAAGAGATGAGTGTGTTAGGATTTGCATGGGACATGCATGAGAGAGGCGAGAAAGTAAAGGTGGCGGATGAGAGAATGAGACTGAATGTAAAATTGGAACAAGCACTTAGGGTTTTGGAAATTGGGCTGCGTTGCACTTTGGATGAGAACAATGGAAGGCCAACCATGGAAGAAGCGGTGCAGTTCTTGAACACGCAGAAACCGGTTCCCTCTTTGCCACCGAGCCGACCCGCCTAGGGAGTCAGCCACCATCCAGTTAATTTCCAATTCCAATAATATCTTACGCAGTGACTCCGAGATACTGTCACTGTGCAACTATTGTTATTAGCATAACGTGTACATTTTCTTGTTCTCAGAATGGAGGCTGTTATTTTTAGAGGTTAATATTTAGTAAAACAATGCTATATATTATACATAATTGACGTGTAGAGAACTTATCATAGAAATACGTAACAAAACAAACGGAATCATTTCAAATTATAAAAGTATAGAAAGTGAAAATAAAAGTTTTAATTAATAAACAATAAAAGAATATATTATATGCATAAATTGGATTTGTTGCTTTAACGGGTCCATTGTACAGTGTCATTCCGTCTTGAGCTAATTAATATCATCCCCTCACAGTGTCGGATCGAGTGGTGGACCAAAGACATGACAACTGACAAGACCGAATCCGGTGACTTGAGTGGAGTCAATTGCTAGTCGTTCTGTTTGTACAACGTGATAAACGCAGATAAGGCACAATTGCAGAATACAATACAGCTGGAGTCCATTGCTCAAATTCTCCTTCTAGATTGATACCTTCTTGGTGTCCGACAAGTAAACAGTTTCAATCTTGACTCGAGTCTCCTTGCTCAGTCGACGGAGCCACAAACAAAATTCAGAAGATGATCATACACGATATTCCAACCAATTATATAACACGCTCAAGTCTTCTTTCTGATGTGATCATCCCATGACCATGCTAGCTACGTCCTTCTTGCCTATACTCTTTCATCAATTTACTTTCACAAATATCAACATTGAATTCTCATTTTAAGTAATTTAAATCAACTGTGTAGTCGTTTTAAAGATGATTGATGGATATTAAATGCTATTTACTTAAAATAATGGTAAAGCATTTTCAATGCATAAAGTGTTTTCAGCATGAATATATTATAAACTCAAGGAATTTCTCATTTTTCTAGAAAGATAACAGGAAAACACCTACTTCAAAGGAGATTTCAACTCTTAGCTCGCTCTTGATTGGCTTGTCTGTTAATAGTTAAGGGTATATTTCCAGCTGTTTAATACTCTGGATAGTCATCTGGCCAGTTTTTGTCTCAGCTTTTTGTGTTGTAAGTGCTGAGATGATGACTTTTGTTTCGTTGGTGAAAATCAACTTTGTTTTGTTCCAGTGTTAATTGGGTAATTTGACTATTGCTGGCTTGCTGCTTCGGGGCTGTCTATCTGTGATTTTAGATTGTTTGATTTTTGTTCAAGCAGTTTCAGAATCAATTTCTTTGGTTATTACGTTTTTTGAAGCATAAAGGTAGTTCGAATAAGTCCAGCTGATCGAGTAGTCAGGTATACTTTTAAAATATGGATTCAAATCCAGTTTTTGCTGCTATGAATCATATGATGTCATTTGGAGGCTCACATCATGGTCAGGGCCAGCAAGATTTGCCATTTAAGACCAATGATGGAACTTTAAAAGTTTCGCTTTTACATGGGAATTTAGAGATTTGGGTTAAGGAGGCTAAAAACCTTCCCAACATGGATATGTTTCACAGTAAACTAAATATGTTTGGCAAGTTTAGTGCTAAGATAGGCAACAAAATTGAGGATCATGTATCTCAGACGATAACCAGTGATCCTTATGTTACAATTTCAGTTTGTGGTTCTGTTATTGGGAGGACTTTTGTGATTAGTAATAGCGAAAACCCAGTTTGGATGCAGCATTTTAATGTTCCTGTTGCACATTATGCTGAAGAAGTGCACTTTGTTGTTAAAGATAGTGATGTTGTTGGCTCCCAGATTATAGGTGCTGTGGGGATACGAGTTGAGCAATTGTGCTCAGGTACAAAGGTTGAGGGAGCTTTCCCTATCCTTAACTCGAGCGGGAAGCCCTGCAAGGCTGGAGCTGAATTAAGTTTATCAATTCAGTACACCCCTATTGAGAATGTAAGTCTATATAACAGGGGAGTAGGTGCATGTCCTGATGATAGCGGAGTTCCTGGTACATACTTTCCTCTCAGGAGAGGTGGTAAAGTTACCCTTTATCAAGATGCCCATGTCCATGATGGTTGCCTTCCCAATTTGAAGCTTGATGGTGGCATGCCTTTTAGTCATGCAGGCTGCTGGGAGGATATCTATAATGCTATGAGTCAGGCCCGGCATTTGATTTACATTACAGGGTGGTCTGTATACCATACAGTTAGACTAGTTCGGGATGGTAATAACACATACATGTTAGGGGACCTTCTCAAAAATAAGTCACAGGAAGGTGTTAGAGTGCTGCTACTTCTGTGGGATGATCCTACTTCTAGGAGCATTTTGGGATATAAAACGGTAAGAAAATTACGATACTTCTATTTGTCCATATTTGAAGCTTTTTTTTTTTTTTTAATAGCTTAAGACTTAAACACAATTTCATGATGTTTTTGTTTTGCTTGTTTTCACTTTCATTTTTTACCAAGAAATATTATAATAGCCATTCAATACTGATCATTCTTGGAGTGATTTGCATTTTTCTTTTCTTTTTTTCTTTTTCCGATTTAAGATCGTCTATGCAGCGTCCTTTTTTAAGGACACCAGCTGACACTATAACATCAATTGCAGGTTTGATCTTTGGCTTTCCACTACAAAGTGGCAAGAAATAGAGTGGACTTTTGTATCTGCCGCCTAGTGGCTGATGCTAAAATCGTGAATGAGCAGTCAATTAAGCAAACATTTAATTTTTTATAGCAGTGGACACTACTGGTTTTACCAAATTCTGTTATAATATGCTTCATTGTTTTATTATGTCTTTCATTACTCTTGCAATCATCAACCGAATACTTCCTTGCTTTTTACTTGCTCAAATTGTTATCCTCATAGGCATTTTATCTGATCTGTAGGATGGCATCGTGAACAACAGTGATGAGGAAACTCATGGGTTTTTCAAGCACTCTGCAGTGCAAGTTATCCTGTGCCCCCGATCTGCTGGAAAAGGGCGTAGCTGGACTAGAAAGAAGGTTGGATATCGTTAGGCATCAGAAATATTTTAGGTGCTATCTGTTATAAAATGCAGCTGAAGTTTTTGCATGTCACAGTCTTATTTATATCTCTCATTATCCAATTTCGGATGCTTCATCGATTTTAACTGTATTGCTAAGTCCCATGCAAATGGAGTGCTGCACTTGTTTGTCTTTGGTGACTGCTAACCTGTTTATGTGGTATCTTTAAATGAATTATTCTTATTATCATTTTTCTTTCAGGTAACTGGTACAATCTATTCACATCACCAAAAAACTGTGATTGTGGATGCTGAGGCTGGAGAATCCAAAAGGAAGATTATTGCCTTTATTGGAGGCCTTGATTTATGCAAGGGTCGATATGATACTCCAGAACATCCTCTTTTCAGAACAGATGCAGTGCACAAGGATGACTTTTATAACCTTTCATTCACGGTAAACACTTCATTTGATAATGCTTACCGGTTTCCTTATGTATCAGTACGTATAAAAGGGAAATTTTCTTATTCTCTGCTATAAAAGGATAGTTTTCTTGGCAAATTCGATTCTATCACAAGCCTTTTTGTTGAGAATTCTTATTTTTATAACACAACTGAAATTCTATCAGAGATCTTATGCTTTACTAGCTGAGTGGCAGGGAACTTATGAAGCTAAAAGAGATAATAATCTAAGGCGAAATGAAGCGTTACTCAATTTGCTACTATAATCAGTATGCCAAGATTTTCCAATTTCTTTCTATTTTGACAAATATGTGTTACAAAATGATCAGGAATCTACTGCCGGTGGTCTGAGACAACCATGGCATGACTTGCACTGTCGAATTGATGGTCCAGCTGCTTATGATATCCTCACCAATTTTGAGGAACGCTGGTTACAGGCTTCAAAGCATCATGGGCTTGAAAAACTTAAGCCTTCACATTGTGATGCGTTACTCAAGCTTGAAAAAATTACAGAAATTGTTAGAATGACAGAAGTTTCTTCCCTGAATGGGGACGATCCAGAGACTTGGAATGTTCAGGTATTTAGGATGTCAATCAGCTATTTGTTTTAAGTTTTCGCTCACTAACCTTTCTTTGTCAATATGATTAATTTTTATTTGACTAAATTTCACAACCCCTTCAGATTTTTCGTTCAATTGATTCAAATTCTGTGAATGGATTTCCTGATAACCCCACAGATGCCACAAGTAAGGTGAGAAAAAATTGTCTTTCAAACTTCCAGTTCCCATGAATAAGTCATTGAGTTTGTTTGCAATGAATTGATAAAGGTTAATATACATGTTCGGTTTTACTGAAACAGAACCTGGTATGTGGAAAAAATGTTCTCATTGATATGAGCATACATACAGCCTATGTCAAGGCAATCAGGGCTTCCCAAAACTTCATCTATATCGAGAACCAGTACTTTCTTGGCTCGTCATATAATTGGGATTCTCACAAAAACTTAGGTGAGGAACCGTAACCTTTAAACTGAAGAATAAAGGAACAAAAGTATATACCCTTATCACAATGTGAAAAAGAAATAAAAGAAGATGCACCATAATCAAAATCATGCTTCTTATATGTAGGTGCAAACAATTTAATACCAATGGAAATTGCCCTAAAAATTGCCAACAAGATCCGAGCAAATGAGAGATTTTCGGCATATATTCTTATCCCAATGTGGCCAGAAGGTGTTAGTACAAGCATTCCTATACAGACAATCCTCTATTGGCAGGTAGGCTTTGAATACCGTTTAAGAAGCACTTTGCAACAAATATCACTACGAAGAATTGGCTCTTTAGTAGTATTTTCTTGAGAAAATACGGAACTAGAAATGGTTGCATCTTTTTCACTGGTTTTATTGTTGATGGTTGCAGCATAAAACAATGCAAATGATGTATGAAACAATTTACAAGGCTCTGGTGGAAGTTGGACTTGAGAATGAATATGAGCCACAGGACTATTTAAATTTCTTCTGCCTTGGCAATCGTGAGGCATTAGATAGGGTAGACACTTGTAAAGCTAAAAGTTCGGCTGCAGCAAACACTCCACAGGTATCTCGTTTCTCTTCTCATGTATTTTTTCAGCTCTCACTTTGTCAAATATTGTTAATTCTTCCAGTTACAGTTGGCTGCGTAAGCATCTAATGCAGCAGAGTAAATGTAATTTGTAATGCAGGCACTCTGCCAGAAGAATAGACGCTTTCAGATATATATTCATTCTAAAGGTATGATAGTGGATGATGAGTATGTCATTCTGGGATCCGCAAATATAAATCAGCGCTCCATGGATGGCACCAGAGACACTGA
Organism: Bursera cuneata; assembly: GCA_026212285.1. Taxonomy (NCBI): domain Eukaryota; kingdom Viridiplantae; phylum Streptophyta; class Magnoliopsida; order Sapindales; family Burseraceae; genus Bursera; species Bursera cuneata. Next base: position 16,593 of record JANLJB010001955.1, on the reverse strand, counting down.
AATAGCAATGGGTGCATATCAGCCTCACCATACCTGGGCAAGCAAACTCTCTAGTCCACATGGGCAGGTAAGCATAATCATGCCACTCTGCATTTACATTGCTGCAGACTAATGGACTGTACGATATGCACCTTTTTTGTTTTCTTAGCCTTTGAGTCCTGAAACTAAAATAACTACTGATACCGAAACATAAGTTAAAAAGGACTAATGAAAATTAATATGCATTCACAAATCGAATTTATGTAGACTTGGATTAAATGCAAGTGCATTCTTTGTTTCAAGAAGTGAGTTCCTGAATGGATGTCAGTTGAGTGCAGGTGTATGGATATAGAATGTCACTGTGGTCAGAGCACATAGGAGAAATCGAGGAGTGTTTTAATCGACCAGAGAGTTTGGAATGTGTAAGACGAGTGAGGTCCCTGAGTGAACAAAATTGGAGACAGTATGCAGCTGATGAGATAACGGGAATGAAGGGTCACCTTCTGAAGTACCCAGTTGAAGTGGAACGAACGGGCAAGGTAAAGGCTCTTACTGGCTTCGAAACGTTTCCAGATGTGGGTGGCAACATACTGGGGACGTTTACGGGCATTAAAGAGAGTATCACCAATTGAGCCATTCATCACTTGGTTCCGTTGATTAAGTTATTTCTACCGCATTGAGTGCGCAGGCAGTGCCCTGTCAAAACATGGCCTTGTCTTTGAATAATATTTACCCCAATAATACATACATAGGTGTAAGACAATTTAAACATAGAGCGCAAACGCTGAAAAATCAAATCAAACTGAAAGCTGAGAAGTCACCTTCCACTTGAAGGGATGGTGAGTGAGGGAGATCAGTGTAATTTGCTAAACTAATGGGTTATTAATTGGGGATGTCTTGAATTTATTTTAAATTGAAGAAACAAAACATCAAAGTTTTGTCTTCTAACATTATCAATAATATAAGATTTGGATCGCTCAGATTCTAAATTTACATGTGCTTTAAAAGATTTTTTATAACAGATATATGTCTTAAATTTTAAATTACGTATATTCAAGATTTTATATCTACTTTTATTATTAATTATTCATAAAAAGTTTGTATTTATTAATGTAAAAACTTGTTTGAGAGAATATTTATTAATAATATTATACCCTATGCTTTTTTTTTTTAATTATTAGTATTCTTCCTGACTCCTGTCAACTTACCTGCCTGTCCCTTCTCTCTTTAATTATAAACCATTTGTGACTTTGGACTGATATGAAGAGGGTACCCGTGTCTTTCATTATTAAATGAATATAAAGTCAGTCAAAGCAATTTTCCAATTGTTGTTGAAGTTTCTCCGAAGAATTTTCTTCCTTGACGGCGTCCACTTTACTCATATAATTGAACTTCTACGTCCCTCCATTACCAATCACTTTCAAGCGTCTCCAGTTACTTTCATGTAATCAATTATATATTAAATTATTTTCTAATTTTCCAGACTAACATTCATGCCAAGTTTTTGACTTATTAATAGCCACCCAGCTTCATTCTTGAGCCATTTTTTTCACTGGTGATAAGCAACTTGTTGATTCAGTGTCTAACTGAACTGGGTAATTGCCTTATTGTAAAGATTTTTTTAGTTCTTACAGACTACAGTTTCTTTTGGCTCTCTCTCTGTTTATGTTTTGTAGTTTGAGTTCTTACATAATATAGTTTCTTTTGCTTTTCGGAAGAGAAAATTTACCTGAACTTCCTTAAAAATCATGCCTTGTTTATTTCCTTAATTAATTGATACTTTATAAGCATTGGACCTTCGTTTCTATATGTTGATTATGAAGCATATTCGTTATATTTCATAATAGATATTATTATTTGGTATCTAATTCAAAGATTTTTACAAACTTTTGGTGAACAGCTCTACCTCTATTAGACAATAAATCTCCAAGTTAAAAAACTATTTTTGGATTATAGAGTTATTGATTTATGGAATGGTGGTCATAACATCCAAATATTTTAAAATGATGGTTATTTTTCAACCAGTCTTATAATTTTGATAATTTTATAGAATTTACTTCATAAAACGTATTATTATTCAATTACGCTGCACAGTAAAAGAATAAAGATTGGCAGTGCCTCTACTTACAACTCAATTACACTATATAGAAGAAGAAGAATTCAGAATTTTGGGTTAGGAGCCGTAGGATCAGCAGATAATTTAATAATATCATCCTATATGTTTATTAATTATCATTACTTTTTATGGGCATTATTTTATGCGAAAGAGCATACTCGTACTTTCAACTAAACGTGCTCCTTCAATTTAAAATAAAGACTGGCTAGGGAGAATATGGATGAAAAAGATCATCAAATACGATTTTTAGTATGATGATGATTATTATTATGATTTTGGATCTTTCTTTGCTGTTGACAGTTTGTTAGTACCTTCACAACGATTCATCAACCCACTCATCCAACTTGTCATTTTTCATACTACATATAATCTCGTCATTTGGAACACTAAATAACTGAAGTATTTGATCAAATAATTATACAAAAATAATTATTAGATAAATAAATAATTTGGTTGGGTTGCAATATATGCTTTATAAATCAATTCTTAATCAGTTTAATACGAAATTGTTGACTCGATATTAGGCCTTTAAATCTCTTCAATACAAAATTTCTACAAGAAAAAGACAAAATGACACATTAATATGATTTCTATCAAATCTATTCCATTTGAGTTTCTTTCAAAGGACTAGTCTACTTTGTCATTGGTCTTGGTCGTCGGAGGAGCAAAACGAAGAATATTCTTCCTATCCACTTGCCTACTCGTCCTTCCTTCCCCTTTTCTAATATCCTGTAGGCAAATTTTATAAACCATTTGTGATTTTTACAAAACATTGATTGAGAGGGTACGTGCTTCTTCTGTTTTGAAGTAAACGTGTTAAATGAATTTACCATAGGAAAAAGGACTTTCTAGTAAGAATCTTCTTGCTTGTCTGCGTTCAATGTATTCATACAATTGAACTAAGTCCTTACATTACCAATCACTTGATTGTCCTTAATGCAGTAAACCAAAAGATAAATGGATGGAATGATCGAAGGCTAGAGGAACGAGCCGTCCGCAAGGTCCATTGCAATTTTCGATAAAAGTTCAGCTGAATACAAAAGTAAATGATGATGAGAAGGGGTTTCAGACCTTCTCCTCTTAGGTCGATAGTCCAATTCCAATGCCAAAATGGATAAAACGCATCATTTAACCCAGCTAAAAGTAAACGACGAAAAAGTAAATAGACTAAACGACAAAAGCAATAAAATTAGTCTGCAACTTGCCTGTGATTAATTATATATTATAAATTTTTTAAGTTTCAAGCCTTAACTTCGTCCTACTAAAAACTTGTTCAATTCGATATGTGAATCTTCGTATCCTGTACACATATAAGTAATTTACACAAGTATCTGTCTCCGCATCCTCAGTACTTTCCTGCAAAAGCTTTTTGATCATTTTCTGTCTAGTAGTACTCTGCATATTCATCTGGGTACTTTTTTTTCCCTCACCTTATCGTGTCACAAATGCGAAGTATTTTGACATGCTAAGGGCAACCCAGTTTCATTCTTGAGCCATTTGTTTCACTGGTGATAACCAACTTGTTGATTCAGAGTGTAACTGAATCGGGTAATTGTCTAATTATACAGATTTTTGTCCTTCTTTCTTATTGTTGTTTCTTGTGGCTGTCTCTTTGTTTGTGTTGTTGTTTGATGTTCTTTTTGTAGTTCCAGATTATCAAGTAGTGAGGTATATTTTGAAGAAGGACGGACGCTTGGATTATGTTAAAATGATGTCATTCGGAGGCTCACGTCATGTTCAGGGTCAACAAGATTTACCATATAAGACGAATGATGCTTCTTTAAAAGCTATGCTTTTACATGGGAATTTAGATATTCGGATCAAAGAGGCTAAGAAGGTTCCTAAAATGAATGTATTAGACAAGAAACTAGGTGATGGTTTTGCCAAGTTAAAGGTCAAGGTAAGCAGCAAAATTAAGGGACAAAATGAGACAATTGAGGAGTCAATCAGAAACCTGACCCTACTCAAAAGTATTATTTAAAAAATGCTTGCAACTAATAGGATTCAAATTATTTACCACTTTTTACACATTTATTAAGATTATCACTGGGCTACATCACGTTTTATGTACATTTTGTAAATAAATTTTATTTATTATATAAAAATATTGAATAAAACCTGAAGCTAAAAAATAAAAAATAAATATTGTTTGACCCGATCAACTTGAACCCGTTGGGTCCATTTTTTCAAAAATCCGACTTCGGGTTTATTTTTTCTGACCCGAGCGGGTTTGGGTTTTTTCGGGATTGGGCCAAACTCGGACAGACCCGACCCGTGCTCAACCCTAATCATTTGTCAACATTTTTAGAGGAGAATTAACATTTTCTTACTATGACATTATGCTCTAAAAAGTTGCATGCTAAAACTATCATGTTCTGAAATATTGTCTATAAAGTGTCATTTTGATGTGCATAGATCAATTCAATTTAGTTACCTATCATATTAATTGATCATGAGAATGGTGTGTATGTCTTCGTCATTTGTGTTGAAGAATATAATAGAAAATAAGGTAAATAGGATATAATTAGGATTCTGTAGCAAATTTTTTCCTAACTCTAATTGATTACCATAATTCTACAGTTAATTCTTCCAGTTTCAGTCGGCTGCGTAAGCCCCTATTGCAGCAGAGTCAATGTAATTTGTAATGCAGGCACTCTGCCAGAAGAAACGACGCTTTCAGATACGTGTTCATTCTAAAGGTATGATAGTGGATGATGAGTATGTCATTCTGGGATCTGCAATTATCAATCAGCGCTCCATGGACGGCACCAGAGACACTGAAATAGCAATGGGTGCATATCGGCCTCGCTAGACCTGGGCAAGCAAACTCTCTAGTCCACACGGTCAGGTAAGCATAAACATACCCTTGTGTGCATTTATCTTGTTGCAGACTAGTGGACTCTACGATAAAGACTCACAATTATTATGTTCAAATCTAGCTAACCACTCAACTATTTGACACTCTTTCACGCGACTTTTTACTCTCTCTCTCTCCCTCTCTATATATATATGATGGATTAAGAGAAGAGTATTCAAAACGAATATTTGACAAAAGATGTTTGCAGGAGAAAAGAAAGGCACTCTGCACAAGACATTTTATTAATTGATTTCTTGTACAATATATAGCCCAGCTGTCCCTTATTTATCTCACCTAAAGTGAGTCTGTTACGCAACTTCCTAACCAAGTGTTCTAAGTCAAACACTAAAGTAGGAACAGTAAACAGATAATCAAACAATAAAGTAGGAACAATAAAATATATCTTCAACAGTAAAAAGACTTATTCAACTCTGCCATTTATTTTGAATCATTCGTCAACAATATATATATATATATATATATTTTTTTTTTTTTTGTTTAATGTGTGTCCGGAAACTAAGATCATACGCAACTAAGGATAAAAATGATTTCAAACTAACAGTAATTGGGGCTTAAGTTGCTTCTGGATAATGAAAAAAGAAAAGAATTAAACAATAAACTTCAGAGAAATTCATGTAAGCCATGTAAGCCATGTAGCCCTTATTATTGTCAAAAGTTACTGCGATTTTTTTTTTTTCACTTGTCTCGAGCTTCGCATTTTATACGAACACTTTCAACTCTGTCTCTCTCCCACTTAATTGGCGTTCTGCTAACTTTCCTGGCAAGTTACCCACAAGCATATATTGTCCGTACATCCCAGTTTTTCTTGAAAAGCTTTCTAGTTTTTCTGTCTAATGCTCTGCCTAGTGATTTGGGTACTCTTTTTCTTTCTCACCTTCTTGTTACAAATGCCAAGTTTTGATTCTTACTAAGAGCAAACCGGTTTCATTCCTGAGCCATTTGTTTCACTGTTGAAAACAAACTTGCTGATTCAGTGTCTGACTGGATTAGGTAATTGTCTAATCATAAAGAATTTTTTAGTTCTTATTGTTGTATTCAATTTCTTTTGGTTTTCTCTTTGCTTATGTATTGTTGTCTGATATTTTCTTCCTTTATTAAAAACTTCGAAAGATAATGGTAATTTGAATAATTCCAGATTATCAAGTTGTGAGGTGCGTGTCTTGAAGATGGACGGAAGCGCGTCATTTGGAGACTCAAGTCATGCTCAGATCCGTGGTGAGTCTTCAAATGCTATGCTTTTACATGGGAATTTAGATATTTGGATCAAAGAGGCTAAAAGCCTTCCCAAATCGGAACGGATTCACAGAAAACTAGGAGAGGAGTTTAGTGAGTTTAAGGCCAACGCAAAAAACGAAACTAAGGTACATAATGAAATGGCCGAGTCGTCTACCAGGGGTCCGTATGTCAGAATTTTAATTTCTGGTGCTGTAGTTGGGACGACTTTTGTGAGTAGTGATAGAAAAAACCCGGTTTGGAAGCAGCACTTTAATTGTCCTGCTGCACATTATGCTGAGGAAGTGCACTTTGATGTTATAAGAAGCCATGTTGTTGGCTCCGAAACTAGGGGCGCCGTGAAAATACCAGTGAAGCAATTATTGTCAGGTCAAAAAGTTGAGGGAGATTTCCCTATACTTGACTCCAGCGGAAAACCCTCCAAGGGCGGAGCCACGTTAAGCTTATCAATTCAGTACACTCCTATTCATAATGTAAGTCTATACCACAATGGGGTAGTTTCAGGGCCTGATGACAATGGAGTTCCTGATGCATACTTTCCTCACAGAAGAGGTTGTAAAGTTACACTTTATCAAGATGCTCATGCTCATGATGGGTGCCTTCCCAATTTGAAGCTTGATGGTGGTGTGCAGTTTAATCGCGCAAGCTGTTGGCAGGACATCTACGATGCCATAAGTCAGGCCCGACATTTGATTTACATTGCAGGCTGGTCTGTCAACCACGAAGTTAGACTAGTTCGGGATGGTAATAGCACACAAATGTTAGGGGATCTTCTCAAAAAAAAGTCAAAGGAAGGAGTTAGAGTGCTGCTACTTTTGTGGGATGATCCTATTTCTAAGACGATTTGCGGACAGACAACGGTAAGAAACTGAAGATACTTTTATATTTTCCAATTGTAAATATATACATATTTACAATTTTATTTGGTTTTAAGGACACCAACTGACTCTATGTTGGACAGCCAACCACTATCAATTAGCGGGGTTGGTATTGTATTCTGGCTGCCGCGTTGCTGATGCTAAAATTGTGAATAAGCAGTAGATTAACGCAACATTTAGTGGACGCTTTTATCTTAAATTCCCGTTTGATCTTTAATCTTGAATCATGTTGCTGCTTTAGAAACTTTCATTTATTCTCTAATTTCTGATTTGCAGGAAGGGATCATGAGAATCAATGATGAGAAGACTCGCCATTTCTTCAAGCACTCTTCAGTTCAAATTATACTATGCCCGCGAGATACTGGAAAAGTGCATAGCTGGCCCGATAGAATGGTTCGCTATCGTTATGCATTACGAATTCTTTTACACGCTATCTATAGTTCAAATGTATTTAAAGGTTTCGCATCAAAATCTTAACTATGCCTCTGAAAATCCAATCTGCTGCTTCATTGACTATCAACTGTGCATGTACTTATAAAAACAGAGGAAATGTGATGGTAATTGTCAATTGGCTTTGGGTTATCTCTTAAAAAATAACCAAAATAGAGAGGTTGTTTTGATTTGTAGCAGTTTAATTTTTTTTATTATCTAATCAAATTATTTTTTGCTTGTTAATGGTTTTTAGTCACGGGTGCTTTACTTTTTGCTTGCTAATGTTTGTTAATCAAATTACTTTTTGCTTTTTACCAAGCAGAAAGTACACGGCCCCTTTTAGATATCGTTCTCATTTTGATGTTCTACATATATTAATGCATTTATTTTTCCTCATTTAAATGTTACAAGTGAGTATTCTTTTGCAGCATTATTAATGTTCTACTAATGATAGAATCTTCAATTTCAAGTTCGTATCAGTAGCTATTCATCTATATTGATTTCGAATACACATTGTGCATACTTCATATGCATGAAGAAACATATGATACCCAGAATAACATTTTTTTTTCAGGCATCTGATAAAGTCTATTCACATCACCAGAAAACTGTGATAGTGGATACTGATGCCGGCCAATCTAAAAGGAAGATTGTTGCCTTTGTTGGAGGTATTGATCTCTGCAAAGGTCGATACGATACTCCTAAACATCCTCTTTTTGGGACATTGGAAACAATACACAAAGATGACTTTCATAACCCTTCATTCAAGGTAACATTTAACTGATCTTCTTTCTTTCTTTTGAGGAAACAAGAGACTTGTATTATTTAAGTGTAAAAACAAGTGGACCAGATGTCTACAGTAATAAAAACAAGAACAACTCTTAGAGGGTAGTTAAAGTTGACTTGATTTTCATAAAGAGAGTTCCATTTCCTCTCCCTTATGGGCTTGATAACGACTTCACCCTTAAGAAAAAAATTATCGAACAAGAACAACCCTTTTGCAGTTTAATAGAATACAGAAGAGAGAAGAGTCTTATAGATTCTTAGAAACCGAGATCCAAAAAGTTCATAACTTCATCCCCTTTACTCTTGATTAGAATGTTATTTTAATGATTCTGTTACCATATGGAAAGTGAGCTTTAATTATATTTGTTACATTTTCCTTATGATCGCTGACTAAAGTACAAATGTTAATACATTGTACTTTGGTTTTTTTACAGAAAGGAGCTTTTGCCCTTTTTATTGAGAATTCTTATTTTTATGTTACAACTGGAACTCTATTTGAGATCTTATGTTTTTACTAGCTGAATAGCAGGAAACTTATTAGGGCGAAGCCATAGGACGTTGAGACAAAATGAATCAGCATTCATTCTACTATTATCATTATGCAGAGATTTTCCATTTTCTTTATACTTTTGACCTTTTTCTGCTTTAATCTAATCAGAAGCCTAGTGCTGGTGGTCCAAGACAACCATGGCATGACTTGCACTGTCAAATTGATGGTCCAGCTGCCGATGATATCCTCACCAATTTTAAGGAACGCTGGTTGAAGGCTTCAAAGCCTCATGGACTTAGAAAACTTAAGCATTCACACGATGATGCATTACTCAACCTTGAAAAAATAACAGAAATTGTTAGGATGGAAGAAGTTTCTTCCCGGAATGTGAATGATCCAGAGACTTGGAATGCTCAGGTATATAGGATGTCAATCAGCTCTTTGTTTTCAGTTTTCAGTCACTGACCTTTCTTTTTAAATATGATCAACTTTTATATGACTAAATTTCACAACCCACGTAGGTTTTCCGGTCAATTGATTCAAATTCTGCGAATGGATTCCCAGATAACCCCACGGGTGCCTCAAGCAGGGTAAGAAAAAGTTGTCAGCTTCCAGTTTCATGAATAAGTCATTGAGTTCATAACATGAGTAAGATTATTTAATCAACTAACATGTCAGCAACATTTTAACAGAACCTGATATGCGGGAAAAATGTTGTTATAGACACGAGTATACATACAGCTTATGTCAAGGCAATCCGGGCTGCCCAACACTTCATCTATATCGAGAACCAGTACTTTGTTGGTTCATCATATAATTGGGATCGTTTTGGGAAGGAAGGTGAGAGACTAGAAGGTGAGAGACTAGAACCTTTGTGCTAACGAATAAAGGAACAATGTCAAAATGTCTTTTTCAGATACTGCAGTTACTAGTCATTATTGGTAGTTATATGATCCAAACTTTTTTTTTTTTTTTTTACTTGCAGGTGCAAGCAACTTAATACCAATGGAAATTGCTCTTAAAATTGCCAACAAAATCCGATTAAATGAGAGGTTTGCAGCATATATTCTTATTCCAATGTGGCCGGAGGGTGATAGTACAAAATATACTACTCAGCGTATTCTTTCAAAGCAGGTAAGCTTTGAGAACCATTTAAACAGTAAAAAAAACTGCGCATCAATATCACTCGGAAGAATTGCCTTTTTACTAAGTATAATGCTCGAGGAAATGGTTTATTACTGCAACTTTTTCACTCCGGTTTATTGTTGATTCCCACAGCGTAAAACGATGCAAATGATGTATGGAACAATTTACAAGGCTTTGGAGGAGGTTGGACTCCAGAATGAGTATAAGCCACAAGACTACTTAAATTTCTTTTGCCTTGGCAATCGCGAAGCATTAGATGGGGTAGACAATTCTAAGGCCACAAATTTTGCTCCAGGAGACAGTCCCCAGGTATCTTCCTCTTTTCTCTCTTCCCACTGTTTCAGCTTCCACTTTTTTCAATATTATTAGTTTTCCAGTTACAGTCAGCTATACATGTCTGTCTCACCTAATTCATCTGCTGGATAATGTACCATTGTAATAAAGGCACTCTGTCAGAAGAATCGACGCTTTCAGATATATGTTCATTCTAAAGGCATGATAGTGGATGATGAGTATGTTATACTGGGATCTGCAAATATTAATCAGCGCTCCATGGATGGCTCCAAAGATACTGAAATAGCAATTGGTGCATATCAGCCTCGCCATACCTGGGCAAGCAAACACTCTAGTCCACATGGTCAGGTAAATCGTAGTGATACCATTTTGCATTTATCTTTTTGCATAATAATGGACCCTACAATATGCACATATTCTGTGTTCTTGAGCCTTTTGAGTCCAGAAATTAAAATAAATACTAATATCGAAGCAGAAGTAAAAGGACTTATTAAAGTTAATATGCATCCTCAAATCGAATTTATGTAGACTTGATTGATAACATGCAATACATTCCTTGTTTCTAAGAAGTGAGCCACTGAAGGGGTGTCATTTTAGTGCAGGTGTATGGATATAGAATGTCACTGTGGGCAGAACACATTGGAGCAGTTGAGGAATGTTTTAATGAGCCGGAGAGTCTGGAATGTGTAAGACGAGTAAGGTCCCTTAGTGAACAAAATTGGGGACAGTATGCAGCCAATGAGGTAACAGAAATGAAGGGTCACCTTCTGAAATACCCTTTAGAAGTGGAGCGAACGGGCAGGATGAAGGATCTTCCTGGCTTTAACACGTTTCCAGATGTTGGTGGCAGCATATCGGGATCTGGATTGGGACCCTTGTCAAAGGTAGCGAAGATAACCTCAAAACTTGACCGCATTTTTATGTAAAACAAAAGTTAAATAAGGGAGGTGTATTCGATTAAAACTCTTAAAAAAAATTTGTAAGTAAATGACTTTTATAAGTATTATAGATTTTTAATGATTTTTACATATTTTTCATAATTATGAATGAGTTTTATAGACTCTCATAGATTTTTATTTTAATGATTTTTATAGATATTTATAAACTTTTTTTAAGAGAATTTTAAATATTTATAGACTTTTATAGACATTGATCGACTTTTTAAGATAAATTTTTATAGACTTTAAATAATATAACATAAATTTTATAAATAAATAGATAATATTTATTAAGCTTTGGCATATATATTACACAAGGTCGCATTGAAAGCATGGTTACGAGGATCCAAATCAATTAAATATCTTGCAACCTTTTCTCCTAACTCAAAATTTCTATGTATCTAACAAGGCCCAAGTAATGCTCCCCAAACATAAACAGCAGGAAAATTGGCATGCTTCGTATAAGCCCTTGTAACTCATCGAAGGGCCCAGCTCGGCTAAGAATGTCAACGATACAAGCATAATGATGGACCTGTGGTTCCATCAAGTAAACAWGTTTCATCATGTGAAAACACCAGCGGCCTTTCTCTACTAAACCAGAATGAGCACAAGCAGACAGCAGCCCAACAAATGTCACATGGTTTAAGCTTCACCCCTTCTGCTTCCATCTCTTCAAAAGTATCAAAAGCCTCCTTACCATATATCATTATTAAAATTTGCATGACTCCGAAGAAAGTACCTTTTTTTTTTTATACAAGAAAAATAAATTTATAAAATATATCTGTGTACTTATTGGTTGTATCTGCAGACTGTAGGTAAGTTGTCTGCTTGCATCAAAAAGACCGGTTGAGTTCTCCAACTTCTAACTATATTTAGTTAATGTACATAAATTGTGTATCATGGACTCAATCATTTTAACAAAAACAAAGTAGCTGGAATAGAACTTTCTGAGTTTGGAGGAATAATCAAGCTAGATATGACTGTGACTGTGACTGTGACTGTGTTTTCTATTAAAATGTAGAAATTTTTTTTTCCAACCAAATAATGATCTAAAACATAATTGGAATATCCATAACCACCAAGCTTCTTATGGTGTCAAGTGTCAATGAATAAGAAAAAGTTATTAGACACCGAAGCATCTTCATATAGTGACATCGAAGATGAAAGGATTGAGGGAACTTTTGCTGGATCTGATACATATCATATGATGAACTATTGTCCAGAAAAAGAAAACAGTATTCAAAAAAAGAAAAGAGAGACCAGTACCTTGTTGGTTCATCATATAATTGAAATTATCGGGACTTAGGTAAGAGACCATAACCTTCTGCTGACGAAAAAAAGAACAATGTGAAAATGCCTTTTTCAAGATACTGCAGTTACTAGTCATCATTGGTAGTTATATCCAAACTTCTTTTTATTATAAAGACAATTGTTGGTCAATAAGGTTTTTCGTTATTTTTTGGAACCTCAGTGGTTGATTGGACTATCCCTTAAACAAATTTTAGTAGATTTTTCTTTTAGTGAAATTATAACTTAGAACATGAAATTGTATTAATTTAGAATAGGTTAATGTAATCTAGATTATGTCATTCTTTAAAGCAAAAAATAATTATAAAAGAATATTAGATGAACATTATACTTATAAATTGAAATATAACATTGTAAATTTAATTTAGAATGTATAAGTATAAAATAAATTTTTTTATTCAATACAATTTTTCAAAATAAAATAAATTATACATTTACTCTAAAAATTTTAAATATGATTTTTTAATAATTATTTCCATTTTTTTTAAATCGACAATATGAAATTAAGATGAATTGTTAAAACATAAGACTTGTTGATAATTACGATAAGATAATGATCTAGATGCAATTGATTATCAAAACCTTTTTATTGAATGATTTAGTTTTATATAAGTTAGGAGTTGGGGCTGTTTAACTAATCACTAGGGTCAAAGTGGGTGACATTTAGGAATTCATCTTTCTCTTTATATCCATCCTTTTTCTTTTATCCATGATTTATTCTCAACCATAATCTAAAACTCACTCAAAAATAAAAATAATGTATCTTTTGTTGAGTCTAGTATTAGATGGTCTCGAAGTTTATAAAGAGGGAAGTTACTCTATCCATTAAGTTAGTTTTTTGGATTTAACATCTAGAGCTTCCACAAGTGATATTTGAGTCAGTTCCTAATTCCCATTGTAATGCATCCTTGATTTCGAATTTTATGAGGGGTCGAGGTTAAGTCCTATATGGAGGGAGCCTCGTCTAAGGAGGGGATTACTAAGTCCCACATTATAATAATTAAAGGAGGGTTTCAGGGTTTATAAAGAGGTTGATTATTTCACTTATTAGGTTAGTCTTTTGAGTTGAAAACATAAAACTTATCTTCTTCAAACATATAAACCGCATTTTTTTCTCTATTAGCCCACCCATGTCTGCGTATTCTCCTCCCCAGCATCTATTAATTAAGACTCCATCCAAAACTTCATCAATGCATACCCCTCTCACAATATTTATTAAAAAAGAAAAAGAAAATTCACCACACATGAAGACATATAAGTCATTCCCTTCTAAATCGTAATTATGTAGTCATTTTTCTCCAAAATACAAGTTTCATAAATGTAAGTATTAGATTATAAGTAATTATCATTAACCACCCCTACCTTTTTTTTTTTTTTTCACTCATATAAAACTTTTACCATTTTTCTCTTCTCTCATCCTTAAGTTTTAAAAAAAAAATCTCCTCTCAAGTCTTCTAATTAAAAATTCTGTTAGTTAACATTTATTAACTTCTATATTTCAATAAATTTATCATTTTATCCTTACTAATACATATAAAAAAATGATTTAATTTTTAAAATACAATATTAAATTAAATGACCAAATTACCTTTAACACATATTAAAATTACTTTTTATGGATAATATTAACACATATTGGTATTTATTTCAAGGGTAACTTGGTTATTTAACTTAATATTGTCCTTAAAAAATTAGTTATTTTTTATATGTTAGTAAGGGTAAAATGATAATTTACTAAAATATAGAGGTTAATAGATATTAACTAACAGAATTTTTAACAAAAAGACTTAAGAAGAGATTTTTTTCAAAACTTAAGGATGAGAGAAGAGAAAAATTGTAAAAGTCTCGTATGAGTAAAAAAAAAAAAAGATAGAGGTGACCAATAATAATTACTCATTAGATTATTAACAATTTTATCTATATAGAAAATGCTTTCACACACTTGAGTAGTCCCTCCTTTTCGGAAAGATACAACATAGAATAATTCAAAGTTTGTTGTTTTGTTTTAATGACCTTGGAGTTTCTTTAGAATGATTTTAATTATGTAATGATAAAGGTAAAAAATAAAAGTCTTTTTAAAAAAAATTAGTATAAAAATTGATGGAATTCGTTATTTGGGTTTGAATAGAAAATTATAAAGTTTAGAGACTTTAACAATGAAACTACAATATTTGCTCTCTAAAAATATTAAGCTAACCTCAAGGATGATTAGTACTATTAACCCGATTTTTCATCGTGGTGTAGTCATTAAAATGGGAAAATATAACAAGTAATCAAATTTTGAGGGGTTTGTGGGGAAAATAACATATTAAAAAAATTAGATGGAATCATCTCTTTTATCTAATCTTTTTGAAGGTTTTAAAGATCCGTAACATATGAATTTTAATATTTATAAATGGTTAAAATGTATTTTTATTATTTTCTTATTAATATATTTTTGGTTAATATGAATCACGTTTTCCAATAAAATGAGATAAAGATAAGATGAGAAAAATATCCTAAGTTTTTAAAAAAAAATTAGATATGATAACCAAGTTAAATTTCAAACACGAAATTCATCCCTAATTTTTAAATGTAAATATAATACTCGAATACTCAATATATTGTTTGACAAGCATTTAATATTGTTTCACAACTGAATACCTTATTAAGTTACTTGACAACTGTCAAATTGTCTAACGAACCAATTCGATAGTTTACTCAATAACTTAAAAACTTGATTAAAAAATAATAATAACAATATCAAAAGTTGACTATTTTTTATCTTTTCATATTAAAAGTTAAAAAATAAAACTCTTATGCCATTTAAGGGATAGCAAAGTTTACTAATTTTTAGATCTTTTTTTTTTTTTTTTTTGTGTTTAAAGTTTGAATAAATTTGAATTAAACTGAAATCTATTAAGAAAGGTGTATTCAATTAAGATTTTTAAAAACTATTTATAAGTGAATGACTTTTATATATTTATAAATTTTTAATAATTTTTATAGACTTTTCATAATTATGAAAGACTTTCATAGACTTTTATTTTAATGACTTTCATAGATATTTATAGACTTTTATTAAGAGATCGACAAACATTTATAGACTTTCATAGACATTGATATTGATAGACTTTTTTAACAAGAAATTGATAAAATTTTATGAACTTCAAATAATATAACATAAATTTCATAAATAAATAGATAAATCTATAAATCATCCTAATTAGATAAACTGATAACTGAAATATTAATTTTTTTAAAAACATTTCAATATTCATTAATGTCTTTAGTAACGACAAATTTCTAATATTTATTATTATTAATATGTCCAACGTCATTTCACATATCAATAATTGTTTAGAATTTTTTAGTTAAATACATTATTTATGTTTTTTTCTTTTACGTTATAATTTAATCTGAATTTTAAGTAATTAGATAGTAACTAGTTAATTAAATGGAATTTGGGTACTTCTAGAGATTGACATGTCTTTTTATATTATAAAGTTTCAAAAATTCTCAAGTTGACACGTCTTTTTTGTGGAAATGATAGTATTGATAATTGTCATTAACAATTAAATAAAAATATTTGAGTCTTGTTCCATACACGAGTAGTGTTGATAATCTTGGACAGCCTTCAATTAGATGTACCATCTTATTACATATGATCCACTTTGTCTCATTACAAATTTTCAATTTAAAAAAAAAAATAATAATAATTAACATAAAGAATCAATTCCACTTCCTTTTAAGAACGCAGAGGATGAAGATAAAATCTTGACAATTAATAAAGAATAAAACTTTTTAGTAACCATTTGACACTGATTTGGGTTTGAAGAAGAAAGGCTTCAGTGAGTAGAGTTTCGTTTTCTTTTTGTGAGGATTTCATAACAATGAAGAAGAGCACCAATAATGCCTTTGTTAACATTAGTGGGAATCTTAAAGTCTCAACAGGAGACTTTTTTAGGAATGTCTTGTACTCTGCAAACTTCAACCTTGTGACTTCTAAATTAGCAGACAATCTGACGACGAAGTAACCTTGGCATCAGTCTTACCACTGTAGATGGAGAAAAGTAGTTTTTTCTTTTAACTTGAAAGTCTTTCAAAATCATAGCAAATAATAGGAGAGAAATTAT